>RJWJ010002766.1:0-47976 GCA_004363605.1 Indri indri
GGAAATGCATGTGGGGAAAATTATAAATGTTATTTTAGGGAGGAAAAAATATCAACATTAGATAGGGCTAATTTATTACTATGAGTTATAGCTTGAGCAATAATGAGTATCTCTAATAGTTTACCTGACGAATAACTGAAATCTAGACTTGATGTTATCCTACATTAAATGGAGTTGAGATAAAGGAACATAATTGGCACATAATGCAGAGAAACAATGAAAGCTCTTAGGAAGAGAAGCTATCTGGAGCAGATTTGTCAGGTTGTAGATGTTTGTTCTTGGTTCTTGGTGTGGTCTTGGCTGAAGAATGACCATACACAACAAAAGCAAGGCAAGCATGAAATGAGGGTTTATTGAGGAAGGACAAAATAGGTTAACAGAGCAAAAGCAAGATATGTTCCCTACAGATGATGAACGGACCCCCTGTCCTAACAGGAGGGCCCCAATTATCATCTGGGGTCTGGTTTTATATTGCCTAGGCTGGGCCCTCCTTGCAGTTTACATGTCACCATCAAACCAGTTTGATGGACAGGTGGGAGCTATATAACCTGAATCTTACTATGCATCCAGATATCCCATGAGCCTCTCTGAAAGCCCATTGGGGCCAAGGTGAATTGTAATGTAGATTTAAGCTAACAACATGATAATTAGCCTTAGGTTGCTCTAGGTCACCTTTCTGACCCTATTGTAACTGTGCTGCTTGGCCAGCATGCTAAGGAATCCTCTGCATTCTTTTACAGTTGGTGCATGAAGTTCTGACTGGCAGATTGGTAGGGTGTTCCCTCCTCCCCAGGTGTGGAAATTACTGGGGGCACCTGCCTTTGTCTCCAGGAGGGTAGGAGGTCCCTTGCTGTCTACCTAACAGATTTAGCATGGATTATTTATGCATCCAAGTTAATTATGTTCCCAAGAAAAACCCAGAGGGTGTTTCTTTCACCAGTGAATTGAGAAAGGCCCAAAAGATAGTCCTTTCCTAAGTGAGGTGAGAAATACCAATGGTGAGAAAGACACCAACTTGCTTGTAAAGTGTTGGCTTCTTTATTTCAGTAGCGGTAATAGAATTGTGGAGTATCTGGAGTATCACAGGTCAACTGACATCTCTTAACCTGCATTGTTAGGGTGGATATTGTTAGCATAATCCAAAACAATTCCAGAGCAGTAATGAAAATATTTTGTCCTGAAGAGAATTGACTGGAGGTAATTGTTCAAGGTGTTCCTGGGAATGAAAGCTGTCAATCTCAAATAAGTGACTGAGGCAAAAATCTAAATCAACAGAGGTTTATTAAGCCAAAGTTTGAGGACATGCCCAAGAAAAACACAAGCCAGGGACACATCTGTGGCTGTTTTTTCTGAAGTGGAATTTGGGAACTCAGTATTTAAAGGGGAGTGGGCATACAGAAAGAAAAAGCAGGATGAAGATGGTTAGCAAGACAAATGGTTGCATTCTTGTGAGGCCCAGGAAATCTACATTTTACATAAGATAAGGTGAATATTTGAAGATCAAAAGGGAGTAAAGGAAGAAGCAATTATGTGGATATCTCTGGGTGGGTGGAAGAATGATAGAGCTCATCTTGTCTCTGTTCTGAACCTGGGTAGGTAAGCTTGTCCTACCCAGACAGACTCTAGTTTTAGGAGCTAGACTTAGCCTACAGACCCAGAGTTACAGTCTGCATGTTCTTGTTTGTAGGAGGCCAGCAAAGAATTTCCTTGTGAATAATCTGTGAGGGTAGTCCTTTGTAGATGCCTAAGGCTTTTTACTTTTCAGTGGGGATGCTAATGCTTGTGTTAGTAACAGCTATTCATTTGGAAAGGGGTATTGTGTAACTCAGCCTCCAGGCTTAAACTTCCCTCTTGCATAAGGAGTTAGGGAGTGGTCCTGAGATTTCCATCTCCCTTTATAGAGTGACAGATGTAATGACTTTTTCATGTGCCCAGTTGGCTAAGCTGAACTATATTTCCCAGAATTTCCTTTTCTATGTGTCTCTGGTAAGTGTACGTAGAAGGAAGGAAGCAGACATTTCATAGCACACATAATGATAATCTGTTGCCTCACCTTGTTGGTGTAAAGCAGCAGCTGGGTCTTCAATTTCTTCCTCTTCTCTCTGGATCTTTGCTTATTTTCTCCAAATCTTTGGCCACGTATAGTATATGTGTGTTCAACTTTATGACAAAGGGCTCTGTTTGCTATAGGATGGGCTCATATCTAATGTCGGAAGTTCCAGACTTCTCTTCCTTCCTGTCTGCCTGAGAGTTTTGCTTCCAGCATTAGACACAGAAATCCTTTTGCAAAAACTACTCAGTCAATTGCCACAATTGTATAAACCATTTTCTATAATAAATGTCCCAATGGTTCTGCTCCTCTGATTGATGGAACCCTAAGGAAACAAATAGAAAACAAGTAAATTTTTTTCTTAATAGCTATAATAGGTAAAAATAAATAAAAACAAATCTTCGATGCTATGAATGATGGGATTCCCTCCAAAATTTATATGATAATTTTATCTTCAATCCAACAGTATTAGGATGTGTGGCTTTTGAGAGGTAATTAAGTTATGATGGCTCCACCCTCACCAATGGAATTAGCATCCTCATAGAAAGGCTTGAGGGTGAAGGCAACACTCTCTTGCCTTTCTATCTTTCTTCTATGTGAGGACATAGTGTTCCTACTCTCTAGAAAATGCAGTAATAAGGCACCATCCTGGAAGCGGGAAGCATCCCTTCATCAGACATTAATCCTACAGTAACCTGACTTTGGATTCCCCAGTCTCTAGACCCATGAGGAGTAAATTTCTCTTCTTTATAAATTACTCAGTCTCAGGTATTTTGTTATAGCTGCACAATCAGACTAAGACAAATGTAAGTGAGCTGAAGACATTGAGGGAACAACAAAGTTGGAGAATCAAAACATAGACTCCAGAGCTCCTGGAATGAAGGGGAAACTGGGTTCCCCTTGAAGGTAGATCCTAGAAACAAAACTATAAAAATCTATAAATATGTAATGAAAATAGTCTCTCCAACTTTCCCCAAAGTGAGTTGTAAACATTTTCCAAAGTAACTTGCTTTGGAGAAAGAGAAATATCTAGATTTCTTAATTTTTACTCAATACTGAGTCTGAACTGACATGAAATTTTGTTAATCCAACAGGCCACTGCAGTCTACTACTGAGAGTGGGGGCTGATGGAAATCAGTTGAGAAATGGAATGTTGGCCTGAATTCATCTCTAAGTGGGCATGGTAAATCTATAAAACACCTCTGTAGTTATTTTCCCAAATTTTGAATGTATAATTGAAATATCCATATTCCATAGCTGGTAGAATCCCCACAGAAATTCCCTGGCCCATGGAAAAAAAGGCTGTTGTGGCATAGTGGAAAAGTTAAGCCTCTGATCTTATTTTATCCTAAAAAGAAGAAAAAACAAAAGTCATATGTCATTTGTCATACAATCCCAAAGAATTATACCACATTAAAAAATTGACAAATATAAGAATAGTGAATTCTCCCTTATCTTCATTTAACATGCCACGTAGGCTTGTGAAGAAATATTAATGATGCAGAATAAGAGGAATTACTATAAACCTAATTAGAAATTGGGTTCCAATTGCAGCTGTTGTTTCAGATGTGGTCTACATATTGGAACAGATAGCAGGAAGCTCAGTAGCTGGTATAAAATTACTACTCTGGAAAATGCTTTCATCTATGTATTAATTAGGAAAGACATCAGAAAATTTGCTTTCATACTGTGTGGAGAGCAGCATATCTTCACTGTATTACCTCAGGAATAGGGCAGCTCTGTTCTATGTCACAGGAACCTCAATTGTTTCATTTCCCTCAGAACATAGTATCATACCATATTATCATGTTATAATTTCCATTCTATAATATCATGGACATTGGATCTGGTGAGCAAGATATACCAAATAACCTTTAAATGTATTTTTAAGATGTATGTGCGAAGTGGTGAGAAATAGACCCTGGGAAAATTCAGAAAAGGTGAATGTTACACCTGAGGTGAACAACAAGGTCTTCCATTAAGTAAGGTCTATCTAGCTGAATGACCAATCTCTAACAGCAAAGACCAAACTTCCATTAGGATACTACTTCCCAATAGGACAAGCCTGATCCCTGATGGCAGTTAAATTATACTGAATTCCTCCCATCATCTGGGGGAGGAGGGTAGAGACACTAATTCATCTTCACTGAAATAGTGATTCAGGTTATAGATGTTTTTAACCTGCTCCCAAATTTTTTTGACCACCTTAATTGAACTTGTTCCACATTTATTTGGTATCATGGTTTTCATGCATAACTGCTCCTGAACAAGAAAACATTTTATGACCAAAGAAGCAAGGGAATGGACTTCCTATCATGAAATTAGCTGGTCTTGCCATGTACCCCATCCTTAGAAGCAACTGGAATAACAGAATGTTGGGATAATCTATTAAAGATTTGGTTATAATCAATGCTGGTTGGATGACAATATCTTGTCATGCTAAAATGACTACTATGCAGCTGGGGGAGTGTCCAGATATATTTAAACAAACGTAAAAGTTTTGGATTCCGGTCTTGGCCCTATCCTTAATTAGTTGGGTGGTACTAAACAAATCAGTATAAGTTCCCATATGTTTTAAAAAGAGGAGATTGAAATATGTGTGTCTAGGAACATTAGAAGTAGCCAAGGTGTCCAGAAAAACCCAGCAGTTAAAAGGTAACAACAATTATATATATATATATATATATATATATATATATATATATTTAGTTTTTAAATAGAATGCCTCTTATTTCAACATTTGAGAAGCTTCTGTGAGGTGATTATGTGTGGCTCTTAGTGGCTATCAGATAAGCATAACTGATTCCATCTGTCATCTTGCTTGTCTCTTACATGAAGAGTTTTGACATGTCAGACTTTTTGAAATTAAGCCATTTTAATGTATTTTTATTACATATACTTAGTATTTGTTTATGATGAACAAAGTTAATAGGAAATCTTAATGGTTTTGGTCAAATTGCATGTTTTTGAAAAGTTTTAAATATTTTGAATTTACTGCACATTAAAAGAGTTTGATGATTGAAAAAATGATGAATATACAGTGAGATCCATGGTTTTGGTGAAAGATAAGAATTAACTTCATTTATATTTGTTTAAAATCTCATAGTAGCCCTCGATTTTTAGCATGCAGGTGAAAATCAGGGTTGAATAATTATGATGGCAAAAGAAACAGCTTCTAAACCTTTCAAAATGAGCATAAACTTAATAAAAGTGTACAGCTATAGAAGTTAATGTTGGTATAGGACTTTTACATTCTAAGGAAAAAGCTACTAAACAAAATTATAAAATATTAGAGAAATGTATTCATAATGAAGCTGGAATAAAGATAACTCTAAGTTAATCAAAAGCAACTACTGTGAACATAATAAATCATATATTATTGGATTTTAATTATGAATACCTTTGACAATACTAAGTAAATGCCTATAAGCTCTCAAAGCAGATCAACCTTATCCACGAGGAAAGACTAACATGCAGTTCATTTGTCCTTTGTTTCAAAGATTAACCTCAATGAAATTGTTATTTTTTGAGCATTAGTTCTTCACCAAAATGGTTTCTATTCAATGGAATTTTACAGTTATATCTAAAATACTAATATTTAAAAGTATAGAATGAACACACAGAAATACTATTTTCTCCCTTCCACAGTATAGTTGCCTCCAAAAAGACCTGCTATAATTTAGAATGACAGGCTTTTAAATAGAAGTGATCCTGTTATCTGCTTGGTGAGAATTTTATCTGGATAGTTTCTAAATTTAAGAAATGAATACATAGAGATGTGGTTACTAGTGTCATCAGATTTATAGTGGATAAAGCCTCATAAACACTTGGCTTAACTCAATAAAGTGCATTTTTGAATTGTAAAGGTGTGATAGTTTACAAATAACTCTTATCTGAAGAGCTCTTTCTCAATTTTTTTCAAAATACAATATGCAAAGTAAAGAAAGGCAGCTGCTCTGGTTGAAATTTGGGTAAGAGCTGTTTAATCTATTTTACTGGAACCTCCCCTCAAAGGGCCCTTAAACAGATACAAGAAACCCCATGGCTTGGCAGAGAAGTATAAAAGCTCAAAGTTTTTAACCATTTATAATTGTAATGAAAATAATTGGTTAAAAACAAAATGTATGAGGACATATATTTTTCTCTCATGGCCAGACACAAATGTACACACATGCAAACACACACACACACACACACACACACACACACATACATATACACATATCAAATGACATCCAATTGCACAGCTGTCCTTATCTCTGCAGTTAATAAATTCGGAAAGGACAAATGTATCAATAATTGGCAAAAATCTTTTGAGAATCTTGAGTTCTATATCAGGCATAGTTATCTTCTTCCAGCACTTGGAGGAAAATGGAAGTACTATTGTGACTTATATTTCAAACTTCTAGACTAGCATTTCTTAACCTTTTTATTCCTTTCTATTTCATTGATCCGCATGATTGAGAATCCCACTTGTAAAAACTTCCCATGTATGTTCTTAATGCCTGATGGTTCTGATTTGACTGTTAAGCACTCTCAAGCATCTGAATTTTTACCCTACTTGCAAACTAGCGAGTTAGCTTGCCAGAGTTTCAGAGATGTTAATAGAAGACTTAACATTTAGGTTAGAAACAAAGAATATCTTATTACTCACTACAACGCCATTAGTGAGAGTATCAGCGTTTGCATTGGTTCCTCAAGCTCCAATCTCCACCAGCCAATACAAGCAGTGACACAACAAGTGACACCTGCCCACACAGGGGATTATATTACGGAAGAGGAATACTAAGTTTACTGAACCCAGATTTGTAATACTGGGCAGTAGGCATGTGTAGAAGAGGCAAATCTTACCTCTACCTTCTTAGGGTCCTCACTGGGCCTAAGAATTAAACTGACATAAGATAGATAAACATGAGAAAAGCACACATATTTAATATAAGTTTATGTGACATGGGAGCCCTCATAAGGAAATAAAGACCCAAAGAAGTAGTAAAATCTAAATGCTTTTATATTAGATTGAGCAAAGACAGGAGATTGTAGATAAGTAACTAAATTACGCGGGGAGGCTAATGGAAAATAAGCATTCTTATAACAGGGTTTGTTCATGCAGAATTATCTTAACTATGACTCCCCAGCAAGGAATTATTTTTCCTGGTATAGGGAGGTCCTCATTCACGTGACAGTTTATTTTTCTCTGGTTTTCTGGAAGAAAGGGGGAGATTACAATGCCCTTCTTGTATATGTTTTTCAAGTGCCTTTAGCTCAAAATAATCTTTATACCAAAGTGACATATTTTGGGGTGCATTTTCTGCCACCCTTCATATCCATGCTTCTTGCTTCAGAGATAGGTAATTTATCCTCTGAAGTTATAAAGAAACCTTTTCTCCGATAGTGTATGGCAGAGTGGGAACAGAGGCTGACACTATCTCTATCATCCAAGGCTGTTTGTTTTGCTGTGCAGATACAGTCAATCGATCAGAACAAAACAGTTGGTGCTTTTGCTTACAAAACATACACAAACATAAGAAAATCATGAAGAATTGTCTCCTAGTGATTACATTACAATTTTTTAACCCCTCTGAAGATACTATTAGGAAAAAGTAAAATGAAAAGAGCAAAATCATAGGAGTAATCTTAAAAAAAAAAAAAAAAACCCTGCATATCAACTGATTGCAGCAAACCATTGTATTGTGAAATTATAGTAAAAACATCTGTTCTAGAGAGAGGGTGAATTTAAAAAAAAAATGTTACAGGTATATAATAAACATATTTTAATATATAAAAAATCCAAGTATTTTGATGTCCCCATTATACACTCTTGAAACCCTTTGTTCTTCTATCACTTCGTGCAGTACATTCCTCTGTGGTGTGTCTCACAGCTGTTCCTTCCCATTAGACAGGAAGCTCCATGAGATGAAGCATCATGTTGTATGTAATGTTGATATTAATGATGATCCCAAGCACCTTACACACTGCCTGGCATGTTCTGGGTTCGATTATTATCAATAGGAAAAATAAACAACATACAGCTGTTTATAAAACAATGGTAATATTTAGAGTTCTAAAATTACTAAATTGACAATTCTTAGAGATGCTATAGATTGTTAAAACCTTGAGTTCTGCACTGAGCCCTACTCATTCTCATGCCCACGGTGCAGTGCATAATACAGTGCCTAATACACACTAGCTGCTCTTTAAAACTTGTATTAATATATCTTCCATTAAGAAGATATATAACACCGTCCTGAGAAAACTAAGATCAAGAAAAGTTTGAAGTTGCAAAGTGTTACAGAATCACGGAGCTAGTTAGTGACTGAACCACAGATTTCCACATCTCATGCTATGATCTGGAGAACCATTCATCACATTCTTTTTCTTTTATTTCGAGAGAACTATGTTTTATTTCACAACATTCCTCTGAGTATTAAAATCAGTGTTAATAGTGTTAATACATGCCAACTTTTCAAATTTATTGTAAATATTTTCATAAAAATTTTGAAATGTGACATGTCTAATGCAACAGAACTGCACTTAATTACTAAAGAGTAATTGATTTTTTTAATAAGAGA
The DNA here is from genome assembly GCA_004363605.1 of Indri indri. NCBI lineage: Eukaryota > Metazoa > Chordata > Mammalia > Primates > Indriidae > Indri > Indri indri. The sequence continues at coordinate 8,620 of RJWJ010002766.1, forward strand.
AAAGAAGTTTATTTAGCATGTGCATGGGGAAAATTACAGAGTGATTACCCCAAGAGTAATTACAATTTTAAAAACGATTTAAAACAGTAAAAAAAAGAAAAAAGAAACATAATTTTTACACAGAAGAGAAAAAAAGTCCAAAAGAGTTGTGGAGGAAGCACTCCAACCTTCTGGAGCAGCGGTCTCCAACCTTTTTGGCACTAGAGACTGGTTTCATGGAAGACAAATTTTCCACGGCCGGCCATGGTGTGTGGGATGGGAGTAAGGCAGAGCTTAAGTAGTGATGTGGAAGGGCCCTAAGGCTGTAAATACAGATGAAGCTTTGCTTGTTCACCCACCACTCACCTCCTGCTGTGTAGCCTAGTTCCTAACAGGCCACAGACTGGTACCAGTCCACAGCCCCAGGGTGTTGGGGACCGCAGTTCTAGGGGATGGCAAAGCATAACATTACCACAATGGAGACAACTGGGTATTCAAGCAGGTTGGCTTGCCACAATAGTATGGTTATTCCATGGAAAATGGGCAGCGAGACTTAATGGATCAGGGCCCAACAGTTTATTATGCAAAGCATAGCAAACATCAAGAGCATCAGCTGAGTTGTGCTTATTTCCCTACCCCCATGTCCCCAGGGAGAAATCACAGGCTCAGATGCATGTTAGGCTGTGCTGTAGGTGAGAAATGTAGACCCAACACTCTGCACTTTCTGAGCAAGCAGCAAGCATTGCAGCAAGCAACAGATATTGTAGCAAGCGACAAACAAGCCAGCTCCCTTCTCAAACAAAGAACAGTTACAAAATACACTGGGGTTGCTTTGAGCTGTTTTGTTACCTATGTTATTAACTACAGAAACTGCCTAGTACAGGAGAGGAAAATCTTGCAGTATAACATCATCAGCAAGAACATGCTGGGATGCTCAGGGGCTGTAAAGGACTCCCTCTTCCAGTAAGAGTTTTAGCCATCATTTCCTTTCAATAAGATTAACACTGAATGTATTTCTTTAAATGTTTGCCACTGACAAAGATTCTTTGCTTGAACCAAATTTTAGTGAGGCTCCCAAACCTTCTCCTAGGCCCCTCTCTCTGTGCACTTCCTGGTAAAATCTAGTTTTAGCAAAACTGCTAAGTCAGTTTAACAAATGCCCCGCATTTTTGATATCTGATCATCCTCAGTATATCTGAACAGATTCCTCCTCCATCCCTCAGATGATATCTGATCACCCTGGCCTGTCTTTAGTAAAAATACTGTTAGGTCAATTTAGTCAGAGTCTACCTTATCCCTGATGTTTTCTTCTTAGTAATTTTATATCCACTGACCTGCCACCCTGCTCCTTGGCTACAAATTCTCATTTTCTCATACTGTATTCAGAGTTGAGCTCAACTCTTTTCCCCACTGCAAAATCTCATTGCAGTGGGCCCTATGTTCAACTCAACAGTTTTGAATAATGTCTGCCTTACTATGTTGTAACAAGTATAATTGCATGATTTTTTTTCCTTTAACACCATCAAAAGATTCATCTTCTGAATGATTTTTAAAAGTAAGAATTTATCTAATTATAAAAATTGTCCTGATGAACACTGAATTCATAGTGACAGTTAATCTCAATTTTTCACAATCCATTAATTTCCAGTGAAGTAAAACCCTGTAGTAATGATGTTATAAACAATACCCCCAACATCAGGAAATATTAACATTCGTTTTCACATATCTGCCTTTGAGATTCTGAAGAGTCACTGCTTGTGTATGCAAAAGAGAATCAAAACATTTGTCTATGTTACTAAATACATCCTTGCAATCCCAGGCAAGAATAAGACAGGTGAGCCCTCAAGGCCATCAGTAGCATTTTTCCATCAAATGTAAAAGAGCATTACAATGCTTGTAGGTAATTGAGTAATTTGGAGGAATTCTCTCTAACCATGACTTTTAAGATTAAGTAAAATACATAAAAATCTGCAAATATGTTTTTAAATGGAGTTTCTAATTGATTTAGGTTAACACTATAATCACATAATTGTTAGCTTTATAATTGATTCTTAATTGTTCATATACATATTACCTTCATTGCTAGTCATCATAATGATAATAAAATATTAGTAAATTACATATTAATATAGTTTAAATTTCTTGTAATGCCATGATCCGAGTCTAATTTTTCATGAAACACTTGGATAGGTAAGGTTTTTTCATACCATTTTGGAAATGGTAGAGACGGGCGTAGATCATAGTCTTGCTCATTATATTGACAGTTAATTGAAGAGTTAATTAATATGTATCTAACATACCAAATCTGGAATTCAGATTACCTTGCCATTACTGCTGAACTTTACTCACTAGAGCCTAGAGAATATGTTCCTACTGAGTTGGCAGCTCAGATCTCCTTGGCTGGGGAAATATGCAATAGTTAATTATCTGTTTAGGAGCCAGAATATTTTAGGATTCAGAGAAATTTAACTTTACAATAAATGAAGGTTTTTATGTATGATAGAGAAGGATCTAGTATGCCTGTGGCTGTACTACCCTGACTGCACCTTATCTTGTCTGATCGCAGAAGCTAAGTAAGGTTGGCCTAGTTAGTACTTAAATGGCAGAAGGACTTAGTAAATTTAAGAAAACACCCTTTCTCCATAATATGGAGAGGCCACAAGCACAAAGAACAGTTAAGTAATGTAAAACAGATAACTTTGCCCTCCAAGATGAGTTTAGTTACTTTTAATTTTGAAAGATTATGATAGATGTATTAATTTCATAATCCTCATGAATACTTAATTCACTTATTTAGGAATTTTATTGAGAACCTGGATAAATTATAATCAAATATTTAAGCTAGATATTGCCCTAATCATTGAAGAGATAAAGAGGAATAAAATGTAGTTCCGACCTCAAGAAGCTTATAGTTGGGGCAAAATAGCAAGCAACTGGAAAAAATAAAAATTTCTTATTTACATGTAAAAATTATCTTTCTTTATAAACTCACTAGTTTTGCCCACTATTATTAGTGATAGAGTTTTACCAATTGTTGATCTGATCTCAAAATAACATTTTAAGATTAATGGTAATTTTTACTTTATTGTAAAAATATATGGAATTTTTATCCCAAAAACGATAATGACAAAAAAGACATGCTGTTGGAGAAACAAAAGTGGTTGCAACCTAGTTCATCCTGTTTACAAAGCTGTGCAGCAAGGCATTTTAAAATCTCCTAATTGAAAGCTTGACTTTAACTTTCGCTTGCTGTCACTTTTTTAGGACAGTCTCAACAACACCTTGGTCAAAATATCATTATTTTCCCAGTTGACTCTGATCTTCAGACTTATTGAGTAAGTAAATAGCAATGATGATATTAAATTACAGTGCAATCTACATGATGGTGAAAATGAAATGTGATACATTTTCTTTGTTTTGCAGAAGTTATTATAAAAGATTTATCTGTTAATAAAGAAAATATTTCAGCTACCAACATCATTAATAACAGAACATATGGGATAATTTATTAATTAATAAGACAAGTTTTACTATCTTTAGCCAAATAAACAAATACTTACACTCCTGGAATAATTCTATTTATTCTAAAACTTCAAATATGACAAAAATAAGTAATTAAATTAGTATCATTGTTCCTCCAGTTCCATTACTGATATTAATAAGAACTCATAAAACTGTAGTAAATTCTGGTTGATAATTTTTGCCGCTACCGCTAGTTAGATGTAATTTTCTCTGAATCTGAACTCCGGTTTATTGCAGACTAAATGTAGTTCTCAATGAAATTAAAGTAAAAAAAAAAAATCTGTTAATATAATGTACTTTTTATCCAACTCCACACAACTATTAGATCCTATCAAATAAGAAATTGAATCCAAACCATTTATTTTACAGTATTTTATTATAACATTATAGATTTCTAAAGAAGCTATTATATTACAACAAAGCCTAGTTTTGAATTTCCATATATGCTTTTACTGTCCACAAAATTTTCAATTAATTTTATTGCAGCTCCACTAATATAATTCAAATATTTTCTGGCTGTATTATAATAATTTTGACTGAAAAATCAACTTAGCTTCACTGTCAAAACTTGAAATAGTCAAATCTCAGAAAACTCACAAAAATAATGCAGAAAATTTATAAGAAAGTTTAAATGATGATATCCAGATAATGGTACCTGATTATGAACAAGCACTCATAGATATTATTAGTTTCGTGAATGAGAATCATTAAATGTCTCTTTATTTAAGAAGACATATTCGCCATTTAATTCTCACTTCTCTTTGACCTTCAAGCAAACCAAGAATTAAACCTATGTGTTCTATAAACATTGATGACCGTTTTTAAAAAGGACTGTTTCCTTAATCTCTTTTTCCTAGCTTAACATTCCATAAATATCAGCACAGCTTCAAATTTGGCACATATAGATGGAACAATAGTTCTAACCTGTAATAACACAAATATTTGTGAAAATCACACACTTGACTTTTGAATTAGTGCATTCACAGCTTCTTGAGCCAACAATAAAAGGCCTGAATTCCCTTCTGGGGTCTGCTATTTACTGACTTATGTAATTGTGAGATAAATTCTTAACACCAGTTGGCATAAAATAAGAGACCATAAAATATCTGTTGAGTCAAAATGTGAATTTGACTAATGGAGACCAGTATTTAAGAAGGAAAAATTAGTTTACTATACTGTACAATAAATTATCATAAATTTGCAGCCTAAAACAGCACATATTTATTATGTCACATTTTCTCTAAGGTAGAAATCTGGCACAGCCTAGGTGGGCTATCTGATTCAGGGGCTCACCAGGCCGAAATCTAGGTGTTGGCTGGGGCCGTGTTCTAGGACTAGAGAAGAATCCGTTTCCAAAGTCCTCACTTTAGCAGAATTCAGCTCTTTGTGACTTTGCACTGAGATTCCGTATCCCTGCTGAGTATGCTGAATTCCAGTTGTCCAGGACTGCTCTTAGCACTTCCCAGTTGGCCAGGACTGCTCTTAGCACTTCAGGACCACTGGGGTTCTTGCCACAGGGCCTTATCCATATGCTCTTTCACAATATGGACATTTGCTTCTTCAAAATCAATAAGAGAGAGAGGGAAAGAGAGACTGATTCTTACACCAAGGATGGCCCATTCTCTCTTTTAAAGTTCTTCACCTGGTTAAACCAGGCCTGCCTGTAATAATGTTTTTGATTAAGTCAAAAACAAATGATTCAGGATCTTTAGTTATATCTGCAAAATCCCTTCACCTTTACCATATCCCATAGACTAGAAACAAGTCATATTCAAGGGGAGAAAATTACATAGCATGTGAATGCCAGGGGATGGGAATCTTTTGAGTCACTTTAAGGTCTACCTGACAAAGATGGAATTATGATGATGAAGCCCAGAAAATATCCAACTTATCTTATAAACATATGAAAGAATAGAGAAGAAATCCAATTAGGTTATAATATCCTAAGGTAGAGTAAGTGCTGGGCTAATAGTAAACAAAACATTGACAATAGACGATAGCAAGAGCGGTGTTCATATGGTCTCTCTTACCTCGACTAGATAGCTGCTACACCCAGTCATCTATCACTTATTATTAGAAATAAAATGTGAGAAGAGGGAGAGGGGATGCTGGTTGCTCCAGGCAAATTTACATTGATAATCCTTGCTTGAACCTTTTCCATGAATCTCTTTCATTTTTATTTTTTCCTTAAGATGTTGAGCTCAGCGAAACAATGACATCTCTTAACCCTTCCCGGTGGACGTGACAATTTTATCCATTCAAGAATCCATTCAGGACAAATAAAATTATTTATTTGCAACAACTCCTCCCCACCACGCTAAGTGAAAATAAAACTGTTTTATTAAACCTCACGGGGGAAAAAGTGTTCTTATAAATTAAATTTCCAACATTATTTGATTTTTGAAAAAAGACAACATAGTTTGGCACTTGTATTTTCCTGCTAAAATAGAAAGATCTGAGCACATTGTAAATGTGGCAAAGAGCTTTCATCTTTTTCAACTTGAAATTTAATTTTGCCTCATCTCCTTGAAATAGCAGGGCAATACCTTTGAGCTAAGGGTTGCTTATTATGTACCTGCTTTAAGGACAAGGTAGGCCAGCAATCAATGAATTTCTCCTTTCCAAAGTTTTGGGCTATAGCAGGGCTCATCTAATCCCCAAGTCCTACCTCTAAATTATAACAGTAAGAAAGAAAATGGCCTAATTGTATAATTCCTTTCTCCTACAACAATCATCTAAAACAGCATAAAAAATGACAGATAATCAGATGAAAATTCATTTATAATTCTATTTGAATCACTAATTATAACAAGGAAAAACTAGGAAATCATTCTTTTAAAAATGATTTTATTTAGCAACTATTATGAACTAGACAATATTTTAAATTATCAGGAAAACTGGAGAGAAAAAACCTTAACTCAAATATCTAACATTAGAAGAATTGTTGGGCATATTGTAATATGTCCATATTATTAAATGTTAAAGAATCATGACTGCTTTACTTCTAAAGAATTTCTCATAACATTTTTAATTTTAAATGGTAATAGATTAAAAATTAATATTTGCATAGATAATTATAATATATTCGTATAACAGAGTGTCATACAACTGTTGAAATAAATACCTAGAATAACATGTATCAACTTGGATGAATCTCAAACATAATGTTAAGCATAAAAATATAGGTTACTGGCCGGGTGTGGGGGCTCATGCTTGTAATCCTGGTACTTTGGGAGGTTGAGGCAGGAGGATTGCTTGAGGCCAGGAGTTTAAGACCAGCTTGAGCAATACAGGAAGACCCTGTCTCAAAAAAATTAAAACATATACATACAGATTATAGAGGAATACTTTCAGCATAACTGTGTGATACTATGTAGTACATGTACAGAAATAATGAATATCAAATTCTGTCTAGTGTTTATGTAGGAGAAAGAAAGAGATTTGGGAAAGGAATAAAAGGGGCTTCAATCATTTATGTAATATTTTATTTCTTCAGCTTCATGTAGGCACTTGTGGAATAGTAATATTTTTCTTGAAATCTATTTGCATTCTGAAACATTTCACAATTAACTTAAAAAACAATAAACACAGGAGTAAAACTACCAGTAGGAAAAAGCATATAAGACAGCATAAAGATATAATTCCCTTGTTAAGTGGTAGAATTTCTGCATTTTTCATCTTTTAACCTCAAACTCTTGGGCTAAAGCAATCTTCCTGCCTCAGCCCCCCAAGTAGGTAGGACTACAGAAACATGCCGCCATGACTGGCTGATTTTCAACAAATTTTTTGTAGGTATGGGGTCTCACTTTATTGCTCAGGCTGGTGTCAAACTCCTAGCTTCAGGCAATCCTCCCACCTTGGCCTCCCAAATGCTAGGATTACAGGTGTGAGCCACAGCGCCTAGCCTTAATTGATGTTTATGTTTTGTTCATTGTTTCTATTACTGCTTTTTATGTTTACATGATGAGCATAAGTTTTGAGGCTCATTATTTAAACATGCCATTAAATAAATATTTATTTTGTATCTCTAAATTTCAACATGCTATCATAAATTGTATCCTCTAAATTTCTAAAGCTGGGATTTAATTTATTTTTAAAAATCTATGGAAATAATATCACAATCATTTCTATTCTCTGAATAGTTGCACATGAAATATTGTGGACTAGGATTTTTTTATTTCCATGCAATTTATCTAACTCCTCCAATCTCCTATATCAGAGTAGTTCTTAGACTAAAACACTATAAATAAATTATGCTTTTAGAAAGATTTGCTCTTGTCTGGGATAATACTAAATTTGGTACACGTGTTTCAACAGTATAGTAACTAGTTGGAGCATGAAATTCTAAATTTAGGTAGATTAAGTCCCGGTAGATAAAAATTCAGAAGCCTGTTTAAGAAAATCCTCACTGAAAGAAATTAGTTATGGCTTCATGTTATTGAGATCAGAATCTGTCTTCCTTTTGATGTTTGTCTTTTCTTCCTCCTGAACTTGATTAACTGATGGATTTCTGAAGGTGACTCAATTCTCAAATGCTTTCTGAAAACAAAAATAACATTGACAGTGATTCCAGCTGCTAATTTCTCCTATAACTTAACACTTATGCTCCACTGCTACCAGACGCTGTGCGCCAAAGTTGAGCCTTGGGTGCCCTGGCAGTATCTGGGATTCCAGAATTGATCCTCCATATTAGTCAGATCAGTCATCTTGCTTCAGGATCAGGTGGTTTCAGTTAAAGGTTTCTCTAGGAATGAGAATCTGGTAATCTTCTTGCTTTTCGGAAAGATTCTGATCTCCAAACCCTAGTTCTGGTTAAGTCATACCAAATTATAAAAATGTCCCAATACTGAATATCACTCGTTTTTTTACTTCTAAATTGTAGTGCTGCACTGAATAGTATAAATCTATTTCCTGCACTCCATAGTGATACTGAGCCCAATAAAATTATCAATAACAGCAACCAGTAATTGAATATTGAATACGTGCCAGGGGATTTACATATATTGTTTCTTTTCTTTTAATAACTCTAATTCAACATTATTGACCTGGTTCACAGATAAAGAAATTTAAATTTGTGTAAAACATACCCAATTCCATAAGTGAATACATATTTTATAAAAGACCTGTACATTTTCCATTAATATATGACACCTGATTTCAAAAATAAAATAACAATGTTGTCCACAATATTGCTGTTTCTCTCTCATTCTTTCCTTTTAACATTTTAATGAAAGGGAGATAAAATGATGAGAGGAAGGCAAAAGGAGTCTAACAAAAAGCAGAGAAAATAAAAAATAAATGAAAAAATAGAGCAGAAATTTCAAGAAATATCAATGTTGAAGTGTACTTTTGAGAGGCTACAGACACTAAAATATGCAAAAAATGTAAAATTTTTAAGAAATAATGGAACTTCTTTTCTCAATCCCCCAGTATATATGCCCCTAAATGTTATAAATTAGATGACAAATTAACCAGAACACACTTTAAGCCTGAAATGCAGACACTTTTCTTAACAGAATAATGAAAGTGCTGTTCTGACGTCTAGCATTCTTAAGCCAAATTCTCTCTAGAAATATTCATTTTCCGAACTGTCCTTCATGCTCCCTCAAAAAGAATTGAGAAATAATGAATTCTATCAAATTTCTATATTTTGGCTAACTTTAACTAAAGATTCTCATGTCCTTAAGATTTCAAGGTAATTGAACTAGTAAAAGTGCACATCATTACTCTGTAGAAAAATCTTTCAAGATAAAACCATAATGATATTCTTTGCAATTAAATCCCAATTGTTGTCACGGGATCCTTTCTTCACAAAATTTGGCTTTTTAATCCCTTGGGGAAGTACGTATGTTTCATGATTTCCTAATGGAACACAGAGATATTATTGAACACATTAGTAATTTTACCAGCTCTAGTAGAGATATGTTAGCTGCTGATTAGGTACTTAAAGCATTTGGTATTTACTGACATTCTTTCTAATTTAAATTATCATATACAACTGATTATATAGTTATTAGAATGACAAGAATAACAAACATTTAACCTATCCAAACTATTAGACAGGTAATATCAATAAATATTACCTGGAAAATCATCAAATCACAAGGGCAAGAATTTTAGCTTTATCTCCTGCTTAACTGATGTCCTTTGCAATGACAATTAGTCCCTATAAACTCATATATTAATAGTATTTAAATTATTGACTTTATTCTTCTGTCCTAAAATAATTTTTACCATTTAATAGTTTTAACTATTTTGATTACCATTCTAGTTTTTAAATATCCTGTCATCCATAGATGAAGATGGTGCTAAATTTTTTTTGGCAGCTTGGTTTTAGTCAAAATTATATTCACCATGATATGGTGAATTGTTGAGTAGCCTGTAATGACAACTTAATTTTTTGAATTTTTATTAGACCTTAACAAATGTAGCCATGTCAACTGTAATTTCTTATTACTATGTTTAAAAGGGACAAAATTATTATTTTTGGAGTGTTTGAAATTATTCAGATGAAATACTTAATATGTAATATTGGAATATATACACACACACACACACACACACACACACACACATACTCACACACACTCACAGTTCACATATGCAACTTAGGAAGCATAAACCAACAGAACCCATCACAAAACACAATAAACAGAACATTACCAATGCTACAAAAGCTCTTTGTACAACTTCATGAGCAGTCCCTCCTCCTTCCTCTATAGACAAGATCATGGTGCGGATGTTTTTATCATGCCCTGTGATTCTTCATTGTTTATGACATGCATATGCATACTTAAAATAATTCTTCCTTTTCTTATTTAAGTTCATAAACAGTAGGAAACTGTGTGTAGTCTTCTGTGAATTTTTTCCCTTAATTTTATGTTTCTACAATTTATCATCATTGAACAATGTATGCTGGTATATTTTTAGTGCTGTTCAGTATTCCGTTGTTTTAATAATCCGCAATTTATTCAATCTCAAGTATATGAGCATTTAGACATTTTTCTGTTTTTTCCCTTCATGAGTAAAATTGCTGTGAACATTCTTCCTTGTATCTGCTGTTACAAAGTGCAGAAGTTGCTTTTGTATAGTAGTGATATTAATGGGGCTTGGATTATGCTAATTATGATAAGTTAAGATGACTTAAATGGACCAAAATGTGTAAATGAGTCAAATACATTAAACTTTTATTTCATGCTTATTTATCAGTTCAAGGCAGGTGGCTAATTTTCATTCAGTATGACAGAAATCAACATTCCTTTCTTCTTGTGTGACATAGTTATATGCATATGGTTATCAGAAGCACAAAGAGAATGTGAAGGTAGCACACCTATCTCTTAGAAATCTTGGCCCCAAAATGGTGTACCCCACTGGGATGGGCTGAATTGGGTCCCACCAAAATTTACATGTTGACGTTCCAAACCCCAATACTTTAGAAAATAAATGTATTCAAAGATGAGATTTTAAAGAGGCAATTAAGATAAAATGAGGTTGTTAGGGTGGGGTCCTAATCCAATATGACTAGAGTCTTTATATAAAGAGGAAGAGACACCAGAGATGCTCACATACAGAGGAGAGGCCATGTCAGGACCCCAGTGAGATAGGGACATCTGTAAGCCAAAGAGACAGGCCTCAAGAATGTATTCGCATTTACCAATCTCTTTATGGCCATGATGCATTGTACTCAAACTTCAGGTTCTAAAAGATCTTAACATAATTTTTTCAAAAAGTTCTAAATTTAGACATTGGTCATTTAACATAATCTGTTCACTGGGATGAGAAAGGAGAGTGAAGGACACTTCATGGGTTTGTGGGGGTGTTAGAGGGTGACAGAAACTTGGCATAGTGGAGAAGCCTTTAAAAGAGTACATCTAGTGGGATGCTAGATTACAGAACAGAGACCCCAGCAAACTTTTAACCTCCCTTAACCACACATCCTAAAGCTATTGGAAATATCAGTTAAATTGGGATGTGTGTCATGGACAATTTGAACGCTTTTTGATAAAATGGCTGGGGCCTATAGAATGCTGCCCATGCTGTGCATGATTGCAAGGAAAAGGAGTGTCACAAAATATAAGTAAATGCCTTACATAAAATAGCAGAAACAATACGAAAATAAACAGCAAGTGACAGATAAAAACTTTCTTAAAAGCATTGAGTTATTGAAGATGTTACTAATAAAACTAAAATGAGAGCACGAATTAGGCACCTACGGATGGGTTGTTATGTAAAGATAGACAACAGAAGCCAACAAACTGAAACACAGAACAATACTAGACCTATTAAATAAATTAGAAACTGAAAGAAAAAGAATAAATACAATAGAAAACCAAATTGCTGTTATGAGGAAAAGGCCTCAGAAGTCATAATGGACATAGAAGAAAAGTCAAAGACATTAAATCAATACACAGAATATTAGTCATGTGAAAGACAAAGATAATGCAACATAAGACAACTGGTGTCCCTGAAGTAAACAATACAATGATATTCACAGAGACACATTAGGAAAAAAATCTTAAATTGTGTAGAAACTAAATTCACAGAATAAATATACAGAAAAATAAAAAAAAAAACACCAATATATACTATATACCAACAAAGGTGATACAGAAAAAGCAAAATTGATGTTCATGTTATATACATGAAAATCACTGAACTTTAAAGATAAATAATTTCTCAGATTACAAGTAGTATGAAAAAATCACCTATAAGGGTAAAATCAGGCTGGCCTTATATTTCTTCCTGGAAATAAGTAAAGCAGTGATTGCCAAATCCTGAATAAAAGAGTGATCCAAGAATACGACTCCCATTTCAAGAGCCATAAAAAAATTAAAACGACTGGCTGACATTCTGTAATATAAAAGACTCAGAAAATATAAAATGAGTATTTCTGGAGAAAAATCCTTGATAATTAAATTCAGCAATCTAAGATAACATAAAGAACTTGATGATGGAGAAGGCTTGGTGATTTATTGATAATGACTATTATATTTACTTAAATATAGAGCCAAGAATAAACCCTGGAAGGAAAATGGCTGAATAATGTAGTGTTATGACCGCTAACAAAGTAAAAATATTCTAGACAACAATACTAGCAGTTCAATAAAGAACATATTGAAGAAAGATGAGTGCTAAGCTCTTGATATATTTTATTCCGGGGAGTCATTAAATTCTTTTATATTGGAATATATTATGTATAATTTTATCCTTTTTAATTCAATTTATACATTTGAGGTTTTTTTTAATAATGACTTTTTACAATAATAAAGTGAAAAAATATATGGCAATTTGTTAGAGGAAGATTAGAAAACAAGGTCATAACCTTTATAAATCCATATCTATAAAAAATGTGAAAGAACAGATATTTATATATAAAAGAGAGTTATACATTTAAATGTTATTTATAAATAGTGGAATTTTGATTTTCCGTTTTATTTGCTTTTTCTAAAATCATTAAGTAATGCTTTAAGATGAAACAGGTTAAATAAAATGTAAAAGGTTATGGTAAAAAGGTTAGAAATATATAAATATAAAATGTTAAAAAATTAACCAAATCATACAAAATTAGTTTTTTTCCTGAATTAAAAGGCCATGGAAATGTTGTATGGTTCTGTGTTTTATAATACAGCATACAGTAGTCCACCCCTTATCTCTGGCTTCCCTTTCCACATTTCAGTTACCCATAGTTTCAGCTAGTTACTCATGCTCAGTAAACTTTAGTTCAAAAATATTAAACGGAAAATTCCAAAAATAAACAATCCATAAGTTTTAAACTGTATGGTGTTCTGAGTAGCATGATGAACTCTCATACTGTCCTGCTCCGTACAACCCTGGTCCCACCCAGGACCTTAGTCATCCCTTTGTCCAGTGGATCCAAGCTGTCTACACTTCCCACCCCTTAGTAGCAGTCTTGGTTATCAGATCAACCATGGTGGTATGGCAGTGCTTGTGTACAAGTAGCCCATATTTTACTTAATAATGGCCCCAAAGCACAAGAATAGGGATGCTGGAAATTTGGGTATGTGAAAGAGAAGCTGTAAAGTTCTTCCTTTAAATGAAAATGTGAAGGTCCTTCATTTAATAAGGAAAGAATAAAATAACTTTTATTACAGTGTATTGTTGTAATTGTTCTATCTTCTTAGTTATTATAATTATCTTCCATTGAGCCTAATTTATAAATTGAATTTTATCATAAGTATATACGTATAGGAAAAAAACAGTGTATATAGGGTTCGGTACCACCTGCCGTTTCAGACATCCACTGTGGGTCTTTGAACTATCCCCTTCAAATAGAGGGCTGGGTACTGTATGCACATTCAAGTTTGACAAAAGCCCTTTGCCATGGATTTAATATTTACATAATGAAAGTCAAGGGCATTGCATAGTGCTGAGACCAGCAAAGGAGGTTTCTCATTAGTGTGCTCAGATGCACTACACAAAGCAACATTCTCTTTGCCTGGTGAAAGCTTCTTCAGTGGCTGTTTGAAGCCTCAGTGGACATGTACTACATTTGTTATTCAACCTAAGTTCTGCAGTATTAGAATGAGGTCTGCTCTCTTAATACATTCATTGTCTTTGACAAGCTAAAATACATAGGAAATTGTTCACTTTGGGGAAAAGATTAACTAATTCAGGCCATAAAATTCAATTTAGTAAGGGAAAGGTCATTTGTAAACAATATTCTGAGCATCTGATTGAAAAACCTGAGTCAGGTACTAACTAATCAAGACTAATCAAGAGAGAGGTTTTATTGTTATTTTTTCTTTAGAATAACAAATGGTTTTGATGAGGTATGTCTTTTTTTGTATTACTGCAAATTTTCAAGGATGTCTACCTAAACTTTTGTTTATCCACTACACTAATGGGGATGACACTATATTTCCCTTGAATATTTATACTTCATTCTGATTTTTTAAACCAAGCCAAAAAATATCAGCAAATAAAGCAAAAAGATGTTCCATAATTGTTACTACCTAAAAATGTCTTGTAACCTCATATGTACTAAGAATAATTTAATTTCCTCTCATTTTTAAAATCTCCCCCTCCTGCTGGTATTACAATATTCAAGTCATTTGTGTGCCAATTTTTCCCAGAACACCTGGTCAATCCTTTACCGCCAGATGGACCTGCTGATGCAGAACATAACAGGGAATAGTTGCAATAAATATGTCTGTAGGGGATATTGTTGGTAACATTATTGGTCCAGTCTGCCTTGACTAAAAATTGTAGCAATCCATACACTCCATTTATCTGTCTAGAACTAGCAAATTAATCAGAGGTGTCAGAAGGCAGAGTGAAATAATGAAAGAGCCCTGGCTTATAAATTGGTGGATTGTGCAATCTGTGTTACTTGCTTTGTTTCTTTGGGACTAACTTTCCTATCTCTAAAAGCAGCGAATTAGAAATTGAGAGAATTGAGTAAGATGTTTCCTGTACTTTACTCAGGCTTATAGTTCAAAGGCACAGTGTGAACATTGAATGTTTTGGCACAAGAAAAACAATAGACTTGTAAATGGCATATTTTTTTAAGTAAACATGTACATTTCAACATCATCTGAATTCTCAGAATAATGAAAGATACTCATATTTTAATAAAGTTATATTATTTTAATAAACTTTTATGAATTACAATGAAGTTATTTTAATAAAACTATTATTTTAATAAACTTTTTGGAGTAGTTATTGCTGGATAATTCATTATTCATTTATTGAATATCATATGTATTACTATGTGCCAGGCACCATGGCAGGAGCTAAGGCCCAATTAAGGCCTGGTAAACGGGACCAGTAAATGCAGGTAGGAAATAGCCAAAGGACACCTCTTCAACAGAAGAGCAGAAGTGCTTGAATGTGGAAACGGAAGCCTCCTGACAAGTATAAGCTGAGCAGGCTCTTATCTGGAAGGAGAAAGAGGGGTAGCATGAAAATTTAAGGTAAGGATGTTTCGAATGCCAACAAGTCAATGTAGACAGAAATTAAATTACAAGAGCTTTTTGTCCAATAACCAAAATAATAGTGAAAAGAAAACATCACATACAAGACAAAAATTAAGTGCATGGAGGCCCAAGCAAATTTTGCAAAACACTTTACCAATGGGTATTAGTGAATTTCCAGTCATCAGCTACAATATTTAAAGAGCTTAGAAGTCATCACTTCCATTCTTCCTGTAAGAAATGATTGCACAAACTGAAAATCAATGGTGTTTCTTACATTAATCAGAGAACTGAGGTTCCTGGGTAAACTGCCACCCTGAAATCTGTAGAAATAAGTTGATACAGAGAATTAAGACAGAGTTCTTGTTGCCAGGAGAAGAACCTGATAAACTCTTTAACTAACAGAAACACTTACATAATAATTTTTAAAAATTGCTAGAGGCTGAAGTGTGGACTTGTTGGAAAATGATAAACTACTGGGGGTTACAGTCTTTAGATACGTGTAGGGAGCATACTTTTATAGACTTTCTTTTCAGAAACCCACAAGGAAGAGCTGAGAAAGATCTCCTAGTGGACTTGGCAAGGGGAGGGGAAAATAAATAGTTCTGAAATACACCCAGAGTTTTCTCTATAACAAAGGCCTACATTCCAGGAAAACCATTTAACCAGAACCTATTTCATCTTGGGGAACAGCATTTCCCCACTATAAGGCCCTCCAGAATTTCTTACCTAAGGAAAGAAGAAAAGCTAAGAAATGCTTGTGTAACAGAGATAAAGGTCTGAAAAAGGGCAACAAAATGTTTTGAGTCGTCTCTTTGAAACCTCCACAATTTGGGAGAATTAAAACCTGCATTCCTTTCTGAGGCCCGTAATCTAAGGGGCAGAAAAAATATTCTTTGCTGTTAGTTTTCTGGTATCTTAAACCATAGCAGATGCTGAGCAGAATTGTCCAGACAAGGGTCATGAGATTGTTGTTACTGGAGATAAGGTCAACCAAAACTACCAATTATAGTTAAACAACAATAGCCTAAAGCTACAACATGTGCCACCGGTAATGTAGACTGAGCCTAAGACCCAATTCCAACTGCCAAAAACCTGCCTTTTAAAAAGCCCTACATTTCTGCTTAAAGACAGGATGGTGGTCTTTTGAGATACTAGTCTACTGCCCTCCTCATTTGCCAGCAAATTAATAAACTTCACTTGCCTTCTCCTCAAATCACTTGTCCTTGTTCTTTGTTTTCACTGATTCAGCCTCAGGGACAAGTGCTGAACTTTTGGTAACACTTGTGAAAGCCACAGCACAGGGAAATACATTCATTAAAAGAGCACAATTTAATAATAATTTTACAGAATGCTTTAAACTACCCCACAATTTACCCACACGAGGAAAGAAATTAAGTATAAACATGGATTACAGCTGAAATACCTTCAAGATACAGACTTTATGAGAGCAGTACATAGGGAAGCCCAAAATCAACAGGGGAGACAAAAATAAGGTCACTAGAGGAATTTGAAATCTGTGGTACCTATAACTCCATCATTAAATACAGCCCAGCTCCTATCTAGACTCATACAAAACCTTCCACTAAAGCCTGTTTACCTCAGCTCCTGTTATGCAATATATCATAGTTAGATTTCAATAAAACATTCTTGGGCATGCTGAAAGAAAAAAGAAAAAGCAAACTTCAGAACAAAACTCAGAAATGACATACACTTTGGGATTATCAGGCAGGGAAATTAAAATAACAAATTGTTAATTTGTTAAGGGCATTAACAAACTTGAAAAATAATATAACTATATCAATAATCATTTTAAATGTGAATAGTCTAAATATACTACTTTAGAAGCAGAGACTGCCAAAAATAAAAAAAAAAACACTCATAAACAGTGAATAAAAGAAGATATTACATTAGCCTGTACTAAATCCAGACAGATTACCACAACATTTCAGACTAATATCCCTTATGAACATTGATGCAAAATATTAGCAACTGAATTCAGCATCATATTAAAAGTATTATACACCATGAGAAAGTGAGATTTATTCCTGAAATGCAAAAATGGTTCAACGTATGAAATTGATTAATGTAATACATCACATTAACAGAATGAAGAAGGAAAAAGAATCACATAATCATTTTAATTGATGCAGATACAGCATTTGACAAAATTCAACATTTTTTCGTGGTAAAAACACTCAACAAACTATGAATAGAAGCAAACTACCTCAACATAATAAAAACCATACATGAAAAAACCCACAGCAAACATCAAACTCAATGGTGAAATATTGAAAGCCTTTCTTCTAAAATCAGAAACAAGGATGCCTCTTTTCACCACTTCTATTAAACATAGTACTGGTAGTTATAGCCACAGCAGTTAGATAAAAATAAATAAATAAATAAATATACCCAAATAGGCAAGAAAGAAACAAAACTGTCTCTGCAGATGATATGATCTTATGTGTAGAACACTCTAAAAAGTTCACAAAAATTGCTAAAATTAATAAATGAATTCAGCAAAGTAGCAAGATACAAAGTCACCACACAAAACTCAGTTGCATTTCTATACATAAATAATGAAGAATCTGAAAAGCAAATTATACAAACAATTCCCCTTGAACTAGTATCAAAAAGAATAAAATACTTAGAAATTAAGTTAGCCAAGTAGGTTACAGGCTTGTACAATAAAAACTAGAAGAGAATGTCGAAAGAAATTGAACAAGACATAAATAAATGGAAATATATCCCATGTTCATGGATTGAAAGACTTAATATTGGTATTGCTAAGGTGTTCATACTACCTACAGTAATCTACAGATTTAATGAAATCTGTATTAAAATCCCAATGATATTTTTTGCATAAATAGAAAAATCCATTCTAAAATTCACATGGAATCTTAAACTAGCCCCAAAAGCCAAAATAATCTTGAAAAAGAAGAACAAAGCAGGAGGACTCACATTTCCTGAATTTAAAACTCACTACAAAGCTACACTTACCAAAATGGTATAATATACCCATAAAGACAGACCAATGTAATAGACCAATGTAGTAGAATAAAGAGCCCAGATATAAAGCCTTACATATATGATCACATGAATTTTGTCAAGTGTGCCAACACCATTCAATAAGAAAAGGAGAGTCTTCTTAAAAAATAGTGCTGAGAAAACTGGATATTTGCATGTAAAAGAATAAAGTTGGATCCTTAACTAACACCATAAACAAAAATTAACTCAAAGTGTTCAAAGACTTTAAGACCTAAAACTATAACCTCTTAAAAGAAAAAATCAGGAAAAAAATAGGGCAAGTCTTCATGACATTCGATTTGGCATTGATATTTTGAATGATTCCAAAGGCACAGGCAACAAAAGACAAAATAGACAATTAGACATTATAATAATTAATACATTTGGTGCTTCAACAGATACTGTCAGTAAAGTAAAATGTAACCCACAGAATGGGAAAATATTTGCACATTATATATCTGATAATACATTAATATCCAGAATACATAGAGAACTCTCAAAACTCAACAAGAAAAAATAAATATCTCAATTATAAAAAATGGGCAAAGGTCATGAACAGACATTTCTTCTAAGAAGATGAAGATGGACAAATGGCCAATAAGCACATGAAAAGATGCTCAACATCACTAATCATTAGTGAAATGCAAGTCAAAACTACAATGAGATATTCCCTCATACCCATTATGATGGCTGTTTAAAAAAAGAGAGAGAGAGTAAGTATTGGTAAGGATGTGAAAAAATTGGACCCCTTGTACACTGTTGGCGGGAATATAAAATGGTATAGTTACTGTGATAAATATTATGGTGGTTCCTTAAAAAATTGAAAATAGAATTATCATATGACCCAGAAGTTTCACTTCTGAGTATATATTCAAAAGAATTGAAAGTAGGGCCTGGAAGAGATATTTGTTCACCCATGTTCATAGCAGCATTAATTGCAATAGCTAGAATGTGGAAGCAATCCAAATGTCAATTAATGGATGAATGTATAAACAAAACGTAGTCTATACATACCATAAAATATTATTCAGCCTTAAAAATAAAGGATATTTTGACATATACTACAAAATGGATAAAACCTGAGGACATTATGCTAAGTGAAATAAGCAAGTCCCCAAAAGACAAATATTGTGTGATTCCACTTATATGAGATACTCAAAGTAGTCAAAATGATAGAGACAGAAAAATAGAATGTTTATTGCTAGTGGCTGTGGAGAATGTGGAGTTATTGTTTAGTGGGTATAAAGTTTCAATTTTACAAAAATGAAAAATGTTATAAAAATGGATGTTGGTGATAGTTGCACAACATTTTGAATGTATTTAATACCATTGAATGGTATCCTCAAAAATGATAAGATGGTAAATTATATATTATGTGTAATTTACCACAATAAAAATACAGGAAAAAATGCTGCAATTAAATCATGCCAGAAAGAAAAACACAATTAAATTTTATAAATGTCTAAAACTATGCTTAGTTTCCCAAGACATAATAATCATATATTGGATATCAATAATCAAATATTTGATATGTGAATATAACAGCATGCAAATCACTTTCACCTGCATTACATTTTGTTTTTTTTTTTTTTTTTAGACAGATTCTCATTCTGTTGCCTGGGCTAGAGTGCCGTGGAGTCAGCTTAACTCACAGCAACCTCGAACTCCTGGGCTCAAGCGATTCTCCTGCCTCAGCCTCCCGAGTAGCCAGGACTACAGGCATGTGCCACCATGCCCGGCTAATTTTTTTCTATATATATGTTTTAATTGTCCAGCTAATTTCTTTCTATTTTTGGTAGAGATGGGGTCAAGCTTTTGCTCAGGCTGGTCTCGAACTCCTGAATTCAAATGATCCACCCGCCTCAGCCTCCCAGAGTGCTGCATTACATTTCTTAACTTCCACAAACAATTCAAGTGAACTGTGTGGTAAATTGATAAGGGAAACAAATAAAAAATACTCAGCTAAGAATTCATTTTAATTTAATGGAAGAAACTAAACTAAAAAACATCTAATTTGAAAAGTCAGTGTTCATTCCATTCTATAGTTTTTATATTTCTTTCGTTTTAATTTAAATAATATGAAATTGGGAAAGAAATGAGTTATTATTATTTTAAAATTTAGGCTAAAGTTTTATAAGAAATTAAAATTTATAAGACTCATCTCATTGCTTGTATATCTAAAAATAATAAATGCATAGAAAGATTTTGAGAAAATTTTAAAAAATAATTTTTAAAGAAACCAAGTTGTCTCCAATTTCTCCAAAAATTCCATAATTTGATGAAAATACTTTGAGCATAAGTATTGAGTTTTATTTTTACTGGTTTTTTCTTTGATCGTATTGCTGAATGTTAAAAGCTGATACTGCTTATGAGCTCTTCTGGAAAACAGTTCAAATTACATTTAATAAGCTAAATAACAAAGGATTGTTTTTCATGAACTGAGAAGCTGTCTTCATAATAATGCAACATTTTTATTAGCATCATCAAGATTAAATCAACAAAGCCTTAAATAATGGGTTTTGCATTATTATGCACTGTTATTTTCTAATGTATCATCTGCACAAAATAAATGGTGTTATATATGGTTGTGAGGATTGGTGGCTAAAAGCAAACAAAAAACATAATTTCAACGAATTTAGCTACCAACAATGTGGTAGGTTCCCATCATGTTCAAGGCACTCCTAGTTTTTGTGAGAAACACAAGTAAAAAGCTCAATTCCTACCTATCCTCAAGGAAATTTAACTCCTGTATGAGAGATTTCACATAAACGGATGGCTGTAAGAAAAAGCTAAGCATAAGAAGGGTATTTAAGTCTAAACGGGAGAATTCACAGGAGGAAGAAACACTAGTCAACCATAAAATTTGTTTCAACCTGAGGGCATGCTGAAGGGGCCACCAGGTTTTAGATCTTCACCAAACAGGTGCCAGAAAAATTTAGCTATCTTTAAGCAAAGTACAATGTATTGGGCCCTCTTGTGCTATGAATTATTTAAGGCTCAAGCTCCAGCTACTGTTCAAACTCAGGAGAGAACAGTAATATTACTAAAGTTACCTTATATATGCCCCTGTTTTGCCTCGGGCAATGGATCAGTGATATATATCATATTGTATATATGATATATACATATTTCCCCTGTAATTAGTGTACTCAGCTGTAGCTAGCTTTTGAAAATAATTCACAATCTTTATATGAAAAATAGAAAGAAGTAAAACGGAAAAATCTTGGCCTAATAAAGCATGAGCTTTTCAATTAACCAAGCCTGTTTGAATCCCAATTCCAAAAATTTCTGTCAACACTTTGCATTTTTTAATTTCGCTCAACCTCAATTTTATCATGTCTAAAATAAAAATAATACTTTTGTGATTAGTATTGGTTGCTGTTGACATTAAATAAGAAAACAAGTTAGTTGTCTGGTTAAGTATATTCAATACTCCCTGTTTTAACTCATTCTTTCTTTGCTTTGAATGGAATTCTCAGCCAACATCGTAGTTCAACTTTAGATTCTATTACTCTGTATAGACTAAAGTGTAAAAATGTATGACATTATTCTAACTTTGGTTGCCCCACCTCCCAGATTAACATTATTAAGATTTCCACCATCATCCACTCCCTGCCTATGAAATTTCATTATTTAGTTGTTCAGTTTAAAAAGTATGTATAAGAGTGCGATGCGCACCGTCCGAGGGATGGACGCACTTGAAACTCAGACTTGGGGGAGTAGAAGGGGCAAGGGCAACATACGTAACCTAAACATCTGTACCTCCATAATATCCTGAAATTAAAAGAACGAAAAATAAAAAAAATAATATAAAAAAATAAAAAGTATATATGCCAATATATTTAGTAGGTTTAACATAAAAAATTTGAATAATTAGTAATAAAAAATTTAAAATTAAATTTAACTTATGTAAATTACTAATTAGTAATAAAAATGTTAAATAATTTAAAATTAAAAATTTTAAAAATTTAAATAAAGTTATATTTCAGGTCTAGAATTTTCATTTAATGATTCCTAATTATTACTAACATTTGTATTTAGTTACTTCTATTACTATTCTACACACATTCCTTTTACTCTCCTTTGAGGCATTTTACTAATTGTTAGCAATTCATACTTTAATTATATTTTTAAATATCTATCAAATGTATTTTTACTAGAATAAATCATTTTGGTGAAAAAGTTTAGGCTAAATAAAGATTTGCTTTCACTTTATTTATTTGTACTAGAGACATGATACTATCAATTTTATATAATACAATGGCATCTCCATTTGAAATGTTAGCAATTTCATTTCTAATATGACAAAGTAATTAAAACGTATGCTCCTCATCATTACACTATTTTCGATTTTTGAATTTACTTTAGCCATTGTTCTTAATTGGACTCATTTTATTTCTATTATTTTTTAATTGTTTTTCTCATTATTACTGAGTATGATTAATTTTAATTAGATTTAATCATATATCTAAAAGAGAATTGGGTAAAATAGTAATGTTTGAAAATTTTACTTTTCTTACAAATGAAAAATCTTATTAACTTTCTAAATGTGTAATTTAGATATGTTTTTAAGCTAATACAGTTTCATATTCAAGTATATGTCAAAACTTTTAGAAACCATCTGATAAATTAGGGGTTGACAGAGTTTAAAGTTTATTACTTGAATTATTACTTGTAAATAGCTGCTTTAAAAAAATTTCTTTTATGGTAGAAAAACATAATATAGCATTGTTCTCTGATTAAATAACTAAATTGATACTTTCATCCTAGAAACATAAAATTAAAAACAAAAATTGTCAAAGAAATCCAAGAGCTATATTAATACAAGAAATTTGATTGATTTATTTGCTTGTTTAAAGGAACCAAATGAAATGTTAATTTTCGTAAGAATTACAGGGCCTAATACAGTGGCTCGTGCCTGTAATCCTAGCACTCTGGAGGCCAAGGCAGAAGGATTGCTTGAGCTCAGGAGTTCGAGACCAGCCTGAGCAAGAGCAAGACCCTGTCTCTACAAACAAAGAAAACAAAACAAAAAAGAAAAATTAGCCGGATGTCATGGTTCGTGCCTATAGTCCCAGCTACTCAGGAGGCTGAGGCAAGAGAATTTTTGAGTCCAGTAGTATGAGGTTGCAGTGAGCTGTGATGGTGCCACTGCATTGTACCTAGGGACCCAGGGTGACAGAGCAAGACTCTGTCTCACGAGAAAAAAAAAAAAAAAAAGAATTACAGGGCCTTTTGATTTAAATTTACCATGCGTGTTATTATAGTAAACCTATCAACTCTTTATTACCTTTAAATATTAAAGGATGAATCTTGTCTCTTTCTCAACCAAAATATTTCATTTAATTGATAATGGAAGTCTAGTATTATAATTTATTAACTCACTGTTGTATATAGTTTAATATCATTAAATATTCTTGTGATAAGACCATTACTATTTGCATTTTATCAATGACAAACCTGAGGCTCAAAATTGTTAATTGAATTCCTGGGATAATTTAGCTATTAAATAGCTAAACCGGAAATTGAACTTGAGTCTATCTGTTCTTGCAGGTTGAGTTTGCTTGGAGGGAGGCTCTGAGACAGAGATTATCTAGCAGATGTTTTATTAGGGTGTGTTCTTACAATCATATCCTGTTGGGGAAGAGCAGGAAGTGGGTTGAAAGAGAAGTGTGGCTGTCACACGGGCTCAACAAAGGCTCTGGCCAATCCCAGGGGAAGTTTTGAAGTAGGGATAGTCCTTTGGAATTGTTCTGAGGGAACATAAATTTTTCTAAAAGTAGTACTTGGTGATGGGAAGTGTGAGGTAGAATAAATTCTTCCTTACTTTCGAGCAGGGCTTCTCAACCTTGGTGCTATTTACGCATTGGGCCAGAGAAGTCTTTTTGCTTTTTGTTTTTTGAGGGTCCACCCTGTGCATTGTGGGATGCTTAAGCGTGTCACTGGACTCTACCTACTAGATGACAGTAATATGCCTACCCACTTGTAACAACCGAAAATGTCTCCAGATATTGCCAGATGTCCACTAGGGGAAAAAAAATCTCCCTTCCCTTCAGTTACTAATAAAACTATGGTTTTAGGAGGGATGTGCTAGCAAGTTCCAGATCATTAGCCTCCTGAAAACTTTATTGATATTTCAAGGCCCTGAGACTCCCTAGGGTTTATCTCCCACCCTGTAGAACAGTGCAAGCAAACTGTTTCCGATTTGTCTCTCTGATATGAAGGTATAGAACACATTTGTTGGATAAGGGACCAATTACCATATATCTATGATCATGCAAAAATACCACAGCTAGCACTCCATCTGCTCTGGAATTTTTCATTTGGTTGAATTTGTGGAAGTCTACCGTCAACCTCAGTGATCCATCTCCAATGAGCCGATGATATTGTAGTGTCAAATTTCACTAAAAACATGAAACTATCTATGCAACCACCACTCTTATACCTTGGGATTTTTCAAGGCAGCTCTGATTTATTATATTTAGTATAGGAAATATTATTTACTATCTCAGATGGTGACTGGAAGAGTTTCAAAGAATTCCACTTGGTCTTCCCTGCCATAGTAGTCAGACCTTACTGGCTAAGAATTAACAGAGGAATTATGCAAACTTCCAATTATACCCATTGCAATTTACAGGTAGGAATAACAATAAAAAATGGATCACCAGGTGAATCCATCAAACAAGTAGATCCCTTGTGAGCCAGACCTGGGCCAGGGCTCCATTTATTACTTGGCTCTCATGTGCCCCCATTTTAATAAGGGAGCTATGTTAATGCTTCACATGCACAGTATAAATCTTAGCTTAGATCTTATGTTCAACAGCCTTCAAAACTTGGAAGACTTCCTTTTTCTCACTGTATAATTACCTAAGCAAATGTTGTAGATTTCCTGGGGAAACGAGTGGGGAATTATCACCTCATATACTTGCTCTGAAGTTACAGGATCTATTTTTCTAGAGACCTCTAGAAAATGCCTCTTCCTCTGTCAGTGACATCCAGGTTGGAAAACTGGCTTAGGTCAAAAAACTGATAAAGGAATTATGAATGTTGGAGGGGCTGCCCATGTATTTTTCCCTTAAGGATTCTGTGTTCTTTCAACGCTCCCCATAACTCTCTGTGAGTTAGGCTCCCTGGCTGTCACTCTGACCTTGACTCACATTATAATTGCTACTACCTTGCTTCAGACAGTAAAGTATTGCCAGCTGGCCTCTACAATTTTGGAATCCTATTATTGTCCCCCTTGTTATCACTGAGTCCAATTCTATAATAGACTTTTCTGAAGTCAGTCCTTATTTACAGAGAGGAGCCAATACTGAACTTTTTAGGGTTGCTTATCCTACTATTCTAAGCACACGTTTTTGATTGTTTTGATAAATTTAGTCCCTCCCAAGGAGCATAGTCATTTGTTGAGATTTTTGGCCTTATATTGTGTATTAACTCTAGCTTGTCCATGTCACTGAAACTGTTCATTTCTTCTTCCATCATTTGACTTGGTAATTTTGGCAATTCTTATAATGAGCCCTGCTCTTTCTGAGGTTCTGAAAGCCATGGTAGCAACAGATAGGCACCATGTCCTGGGTACATACCAGAGTGCTAAACCCTGAATTCTAGGAGAATACCTCTATAAACATTAATTT
Source organism: Indri indri (assembly GCA_004363605.1). Lineage (NCBI taxonomy): Eukaryota > Metazoa > Chordata > Mammalia > Primates > Indriidae > Indri > Indri indri. The sequence goes on from RJWJ010002766.1 coordinate 34,718, forward strand.
CTCTCTTATTAAGCTATATATTCTTTCTCTCTTGATCTAGAACCTTAATATCTTACCACATATCTACGTATACTCCGTCATTTCTTATCAATACATGTCATTTAGGTTTTTCACCTTTGTCTTGGTATCTGGTCTTTCTTAACAAGTGCAATTTACCTTGACAAGTTATGTTGTCAATTAATCCTAGTTTACGGTCTGGTATACAGGAAACTAGGTAGTGACAGATCCTGGTAAGGAGGTATGCATTTTCTCACCATCCACATTTTCATAAAGTAAGAGAGAGATTTAGCCTTTCAAAGGAGAAGTTGGAAAGCAAATTACTTCAATGGAGAGTCAAAATTTCAAGTACATTCCTAACTAGGGCCCTAATCTTGGAATATCGGAACATTCCAGATTGAAAAATCAGCCCTCCCTCAAGCTCTGCTGTTATTATTATTAAGTCCTAAGCCTACTCCTCAGCTTTATTTGACCTGCAGCTGCGTGAAACGAATCATTTTATATCCTGCCAGGGAGGCTTCCTAGTTTTGTCACCTATCCTTTAGGTGATAATTACTTTGGGGCTTTCATTATCTTTGCCCAAAACATTAATTTTCCCCCTGCAACAGCCACACAATTCTATTATCCTTATAATATTACTCCTTACATATATAGCAAATGCCTGATAATTATCACGTATGCGATGTAAGACCTTCACCTGTGAAAATTTAAACAATTGCACTACTACCTGTGCCAGAGTTTATCTGTGTTCCATTTACCACCAGGAAGGGACTTCCTATTGTTATATGGCCAGTGTGTGACCCAGCTAGAAAATTCCAATTTATATTTTATGTTTTACTTCCACATCTTGTGCCAACTACCAAATGTAGGGTTCCCCAGGAAAGAGACCTGGAGAAGATTAGCATATTAGAGGTGTTTCAGAGAGTATTTTCCTGTGGAATAAGAAGACGTAGTCAAGGAGTAATTTGGAATGCGATACAACCTCAGAGACGGTCTCAGCCAAACTTGAATAGCCTTAAGTGTTATTCCAAAATGAGGCAAAGAAGTTGAGACTTGATACCATTGCATCAATTGATCTTTGAATACAGGCTGCCCTTGGTAAGGGGCCTGGCCATATCCGAGGTAGCACTCTATAGCCAAGGCACTTTTCACAGAGGGATGTCAATTAGGTACATGCCAACAACTAGAGAAATAAATTATTTAGTCGTGAAAGGACATATGTATGGCTAATACATCACAATGTCCACTATGACATGCCACCAAATCTTTACACAGTTGACCCTTGAACAACACAAATGAGAACTGCATGAGTTCACTTATACATGGATTTTTTTCAATAAATATATTGGAAAGTTTTTGGAGATTTATGATAGTTTTTAAAAACTCACAGGTGAACCACATAGCCTAGAAATATCAAAAAATTTTAAAAGATAAGTCACGAGTGCATAAAATATATGTAGATATTAGTCTATTTTATTGAACACCATAATATATCCACAAATCTATGATAAAAAGTTAAAATTTAACAAACTTATGCACACAAACACCTACAGACTATAAATGGCACCATTCGAATTGAGAGAAACATAAACAAATGAAAAGATGTAGTACTAAATCATAACTGTATAAAATTAACGATACTGCATACTATATTAATGTAATAACTTTGCAGTCACATCCTGTTGTGGTGAGCTCAAGTGTTACAAGTACCTGCCCAAAAACATGGTGTGACACTACTCACCTCTATGTGAACAGTTTATCTCTTCATTAAATTGTGTGTCATAGTAAAAAGTGATTTCTCATGGTTCTCATATATTTTTCATCATGTTTAGTGCAATACCATGAATGTTGACCAACACCATTGGACCCATATACAGTGTCACTAGTGATGCTAGAAGTTCTTCCAAAAAGCAGAGAAAGTCGTGGCATTAAACAAAAAATTGAATCGCTTGATATGCATCATATATTGAGGTGTGCAGGCACAGCAGCCCACCATTTTAGACAGATAATTCATCATGACATAAATTTACAATATCAGTAAATGCAGCACCATACTGTAAATGTATTTTCTCTTCCTTATGGTTTTCTAATAATATTTTCTTTTCTCTAGTTTACTGTATTGGAAGAATATAACATACAAATATGTGTTAATCAATTGTTTATGTTATCGGTAAGGCTTCCGGTTAACCGTAGGCTATTAGTAGTTATGTTTTGGGGGAGTCAAAAGTTATATACACCCTAATCCACATTGTTCAAGGATCAACTTCACAATTAATAGTGCCACACCGTCAAGTAGACTATTACTTTGATTACTCATGGCTGCTGTGGTTATTGAAAAATAAGTTTTCCTTTCTGTAGAATAATTATCCATTCTTTACTGTTAATGTAAAGCCCAATCCATCTCATTGAGTTAATATAAAAAATAAAGGAGATGAGTTAATGTTTAGTAGCACAAAACTTGTATTTTGAAGCTCAAACTTACAGGACTTCTGACAAATGAATTTATTTATCTAAAAACATATGAATACAGAGTTGCGCAGCGGAAGCGTGCTGGGCCCATAAAAACATATGAATAATGTCACTACTTTTTAATTTATCTTTTACATTTTAAATTGTAATTTCAATTTTATAACATGTAAAATTACATATTTGCCTGCAGTTATATTGGCCATGTGAATAAATTCTAGTCAGTAGAAAATGTATCAATTGATATACTACTTATGGACATGACCCATAGAAAAAGCCACACATATTATTTCTCCATGTTCTTTCTCCTTTGATCTGGAATTAAATATGATGTAGCTACAAGGTGAAGAGAGTATGGGTTTTTAAACCACTACTTGAAAGAGAGTTATCATCAGGTCAAGAAGAACTATTTTGAATTTTTCACGAGTAGGAAATATATTTCCATTTTCTTAAGATGCTAATATTTTGTAGTTAGTCTGCCACTGCTACCTTGATTAATACAGGTAACATTTAGAATTTTCTGTATGTTGGGTTTTTTAACTATTTTTTTCTTCTTAAATTTATGTAAGTTTCCATGTTACTATATTTAGCTTCTATGTTATATTTAATTTATTATTGTTCTTTTAAAAATAACCAAAACATATTTAACGTATTTATTTTATCTTTAAAAACTATTTTCTTCCTACTTTATTTATGTTCATAAATATTTTATCATGATTTTATTATTGAATTATTATATGTATTCCATTAATAATTGTTTAAAGTAATTTTCAATTTGAGAATGAATCACAATTGATAAATGCTTGCTTGAATGTTAGCATATAGAGGAGACAATTATTAGTTCCATTTGTAGTTTGGGGTGGTAAAATTTGAGAAAATCCTTGAACATGGAAAAATATTATACCAGGTAAGTAAAGAAGAAGTTGGTATGTGTGTGTGGCAGTGAAAGTGACATGGGATAAGGAAATACCAGTGTGTGATATCTATCTGTCTAGAGCCATGGAGTAGAGATATCCTCCATGTCCAGAGAACTGAGAATTGTACAAAGTGGCTAGGGTGGAGAGGGTATGGGAGAGAGTCTCGAAAGGGTGAATTAATTTGCAAAAGACTTTCACTTAAAATCTTTAGAATATGGATGGTATATATCAATTTAAAATGTATGTTTCAGTATTTTTTTCTACCTCCTTTCTTCGCTTTTATCCTCTCACTTATTAAAATGGCTGTTCTCAAAAAGGGATAAAACATAACAAATTATGGCAAGGATGTGAGGAAAAGGAAACTCTCATATGCTGTTGATGGGAATGTGCATTAGTATAGTTATTATAGAAAACTGCATGAAGGTTCCTCAAAAAAACTAAAAATAGAACTACCATATGATCCAGCAATCACGCTTCTGGGTATATATCGAAAAGAATTGAAATCAGTATGTCAAAGAGATATCTGCTTTCCCATGTTTTTTGCAGCATTATGTACTATAGTCAAAGTATAGAATCAACTTAAGTGTTCGTCAGTGGGTGAATGGATAAAGAAAATGTGGCACATGTACACAATGGATATCTTAGTCTATTTTGTGCTGCTGTAACAGAATACCACAGACTGAATAATTTATAATGAACAGAAATTATTGGCTCGAAGTTCTGAAAGCTGGTAAGTCTAAGATCTAGGGGCTGGCATCTGACAAGGGCCTTCTTGTTGTGTTATCCTGTGGCAGAGGGCAGAAGGAAAAAGGAAGACGAGAGAGAACAAGAGTGGGCCAAAATCATCCTTTTATCAGGAACTCACTCCCATGACGGTGGCATTAACCCATTCGTGAGGACAGTGTTCACGCGACCCAAACACCTTCCTTTAGGCCCCCCTCCCTACTGCCACACTGAGGATTGTTCCCTACACATGAACTTTGGGGGACACATTCAAACCATAGCAATGAAATATTATTCAACCTTTAAAAAGAAAGAAATTCTGTCATTTGTGGCAATATGGATGAACCTGAAAGACATTATGACAGGTGAAATAAGCCAGTCACAGAAAGAAAAATACTGTATGATCTCATTTATATGTGGAATATAAAAAAGCTGAACTCCTAGAAGCAAAGGGCAGAATGGTTGTAAATAGAGGGTGGAGGGTTTGTATGGGGAAGGTGGAATGGAGACATGATAATAATAGGGTACAAAGTTTCAGTTAGACAGGAGAAATAAGTTCTCGAGATCTATTATACAGCATAATGACTATAGTTAATAATAATGTATATTTCAAAATTGCAAAGAAAGTAAGATTCAAATGTTCTCACCATAAAAATGATAAATATGTAAGGTGATAAACATGTTAATTAGCTTAATTTAATCATTGTGCGATGTATACATAAATCAAAATATTACATTGTACTCTATAAATACATAAAATCATTATTATGTCCATTAAAATTAAAAAAATTAAAAAAATAAACATTGGCCTAGAAGAAGAAAAAAGAGGAGATTGACACAATAAGACCTGTAGTAGACAAATTGCTGGGATAGAACACACACACAGCATTTAACAGATGGCAGTAATCCAGAAAAAAGATTGTGAAGATCTGAATTAGGGTCGAAACAAACCAAGGTAACTTGAATGTTTAGCTTTCAAATGTTTTTACATCACATAATGATACCTCTTGTTTTTCTTTTCTTTTTGGGGTGCTTTTTACAGTAGTCACTTAAAGAATATTTTTCTGTTTTTCGAAGAAACACTTTGGAGACACTGTCCCTGGCTCTCAAAGTGACATGTATAGAGAATGACCATATCATATATTGTGTTTTTTCTATTTTGAGGAATATTAGGGGAGCTATTTTTAATTAAACTGGGACAATAGAGATAAATAACAATTTTCCTGGAAAAACAGGTTACATATAAGGTTAAAAAAAAAGAAAATAGGATACATATAAGAATACATGTGTCAATGACTACTAGAATTATAGTGCTAAAGAATTTCTCCCCTGAACTTTTATGAACCAGAAACAAGTATAATAAAATCCATTGTCGTTTTTCCCTTTTTACTTCTTTATATGCTCCCTTCTATTTGTTTTCTACTTGTTTTCTTTCTTTCTTCATTTTCCTCTTTCCTGATGTGACAGAGTGCTTGTATAAATGCTCAATTTTTAACTGCCTATTTTCATTTCATAGTCCTGTTATAGTTAACTCTTCTAGTGAGAAATAAATTCTGATATCCTTCTTCATTCCTAACAGTTCTGTAGTAGTTTATGTGTGTCTTGTGGTGAGTTGTCTCAGTTTTGAAGAGACCATAAATTATGCTTTAATAAGGACATTTATTTATGCTAATTTATACATAACATTAATTATATGAGACAATATACATGTTAAAGTTTGGAAGTTCACACTGCTAGGTTTTCCTTGCTTTGAAAATATTCTAGAGTTGCCACAACTTTTAATCTTACCATTTATTCCTTCGAGCTAATATTGAAGTATGAAAAAAAAAAAAAACCTCACAGTCATAATATATATAATGTGCAAAAATACAGGGTAAAATCTTACCTTAAATCAATAATAACATGACCAGAATATTTAACTAGCATGCTAAATTATCGACCCTCTAGTAGATCTATACTCAGCACAGTATGGATGGCCATGCATTTGATACTAGATTAAGTTATGAAATGGGTGATTTATTCCAGTCACTGGAAATATTTGAATATTAAGCACCTTATTTAGCAACAGCATACATCCATTATCAGGTTGATTTTGTATTAGCTAGTAAGAAGAAGTACAAGGTCACCTTTCTTTGATAACTTAAATAAGAGTAGTAATATTCAGGCTTTGACTTTCTGAGGTGAATTTTACTAGTATGGTACAAACTGACATAGGGTGACGATAGTCAAAATATAAAAGAATTATTAATGGTACCTATTATTTAGAATATATTGACACTTAAACAGCTATTCTTTAAACTTTATGATAAATAATTATAAAAGTTTTTATTTTGATATAAGCAAATAGCCACTAGAGTTTACAGCCTGTGTAATCATTTATTTTTGAAAGACTAAATCTAAGTCTTCATGAAATTTCTATTGGAGATAAACATAAGAAGTTTCTAGAATTACAGAGGAATAAAATGTGTCAACATTGTAGTTGCACATAATATATAACACTCCAGTCTATTTGGTAAGATGTGTGTAGAAATTTATATTTTGCATGTTCATAGCTATTTCAGTTTACATACAAATAATAGACTCTTTCTTTTTAGGACTAGATTTTGTGCCATATTTTCTTCCTTGTACCAGAAAAAGAAAAAAAAAAAAAACAAACAAGCAAACAACTGATATTTCATCTTTACCTATGTTGTTACTACCTCGTTTTTGGTTTTATGAAGATATTTTAGATGATAAATTATTTTAGACTTCATTGCAACATGAACCCATAGGATCTTATGATATTTTCATATTCATCCTTATTCATATATATGTTATGTACATTCAAGATTCGAGAGCCTGTAAAATTGCAACACTTGTCTAGGAAGGCTAGGTATAAATTCTAGCAATATGTCCAGGTATGGTGGTAAAATAAACTTTCTTTGGTTTCTTCTTTGATACGTTATATTTATTTTATAAATTTGTACCTAAGCAATAACACTACAGTCTATAATCTTCTGGAATGATTGAAAATCTATGAGTGCCGAGATAGTAAAAGAAGCCAGTAAATGGGGGATTAAAAAAAAACAAATGAAAGAACTTCAAAATTCTATCAAGCTTTTAATAGTATTCTGCAATTCTCTAAAAGTCTTATAAAAACAGGATGGTGGTATTTCTACATTTCTACAAAGGGTCAAAGAAGGGTGAAATAACAGGGGGCATGTATATTATGGCATGCAGAATGGGGACAACAAAACGTGGGCTTCTGTGATCAGTATTAGTGATGGATTTCCTATTATAATGGGGTAGATAACAGAAGTTATGAACATCTTGAAAATAATACATCACAACACTTTATTCCTGGAAGGGGCAAAACTGTGTTGCCACTTTGAAAAGAGTAAACTGAAAAGGTAAAAGGGTGAAGCTTTCTGAGATGTTTGCCATGAAAACATATCAAAATGCTTAGCAGAATTTGGAAGAACATTAAAAATATAGAGTGTGTATCCTAACTGTGGTATGTATAGCTCATAGATACCAAATAATAGAAGACAACAAGATGGTTTTATTTGTTTGTTTGACTTTGTGTGTTTTCACTGCCTCTCTTAAACAATGCATGCACGAAATAAGCTATTTACTTTTTTTTTTTATAATTGCTTATTTCCTTTTTTTTTAATTGTTGTTTATAGGGGTACAGATGTTTAGGTTACGTATGTTGCCCTTGCCCCCCCTTCCTCCCAGGTCCCAGTCCCAAGCGTGTCCATCTCTCGGAGGGTGCGCATTGCACCCTTTGTGTATGTATATATCCGTCCCCTCCTCCCCCTCGCCCCTCCCCCTTCCCCCTCCCTCCCTACCCGACATCCAATAGATGTTATTCTTATATGTACACTTATGTGTTGTTCAAGCTATTTACTTTTTTTAAAAAAGTTTCAGATATGGAAATAAAAGTATAATGATTAACTTGAAAAATATTTTATTCTTTTCTTTTTTGCATAGCTTGAACATTATGACAGAAGTTCAGCAATGAGGAACTTCTCTTTTATAACTGGTCTAAATGTTAAGAATTGGAACTTTACTAGCTTGAAGCTTATTTCAAAGAGAGCTTAAAAAGAGTTTCACAAATCATTTTCTTAAGTTTCAACCAAACCTTGAAGGCTTGAATTTAATTGAAAATGTTAAAGTTTCATTTCAGGCTTCAGAGATCAAATCTTCAGAGAAAAGAAGGGCAATTTAAAGACAATTACGTTCTTTGGAATGTAATATGAAATTATCCTCATTTTCAAATTAAGGATTTCCATATTAAGATCACCTTTAGATTAGCAACTGGTAAATAATACACTGCTGACATGAATACCTGTGGGTACCTTTAAAATAGCTATAAGTTAATCAGTTCCCTACCACATGCTGTTTCTCTAATGAAGACTGATGCTTTGCCTAAATTTAAAGGGACTGTGATCTTACATATTGGTTCTAACTATAGACACATTTCTTTCTAAGGCACGGTTATGGTGATGTGGTAAAGTTTTAGACTTGTAGTCAGAGGCTGACATTTAATTCTTGGTTCCACTAATTTACTGGGTGTTTTATCTTGCACATTTGTAAATCATGCTGATCTCATTATCTCTAAACCTAGTAAAGGTAATACTTCTGCTACTTGTTCTTATAATGGGTCCTGTAAGTTTTCAGTCCCCTTTTCCTTCAGGTCATCGTTTTGAGGATAAACTGGAATTATCTATGTCATAGCAATTGGTAAGTTATACAGTACTATATGAATGTTTTAAAAAAAAATGGCATGTTTCTGGTATTATACACATAAGCTGTACTACTCATCGGTGTCAGGCAGATGGGAGGAGAGAGGAGGGGACGAGTATATTCATAGCTAATGGGTGCAGTGCACACAGTCTGGGGGATGGACACGCTTGAAGCTCTGACTCAGGTGGGGCAAAGGCAATATATGTAAAGATTTGTACCTCTGTAATATGCTGAAATTAAAAAAAAAATTTAAAAAGAATGGAAAAACAAGCACCACAAATGTACTCACCATCAAATTGGTATTAACTGATCAACATTTAAGTGCACATATAGTAATAACATTCATTGAGTGTCAAAAAAAATAAGTTCCAGGGATTATCAATGATTGTAGGCTAATTCCACTATACCTTGGTTAATTTTATGCATTAACTTGGCTGTGCCATAGTACCTAGATTTGTGATCAAACATTATTCTGGATGTTTCTGTGAGAGTGTTTTTGGATGAGACGAACATTTAAATTGAAAGATTTTCAGTAAAGCAGATTGCTCTCCCTTATGTGGATGGGGCTGCTTCTATCAGTTGAAGACTTGAATAGAACAAAAAACTGACCTCCCCTGAGCAAAAGGGAATTCTTTAGTAGATTACCTTTGAACTTCGATATCAGCTCCTCCCTGATTTCTACCATGCCATGCCGCTTTTATATTTTTCAGTCTCCATAGTCATGTGAGCCAAATCCTTAACATCTATCTATCTATCATCTATTTCCTATTTGTTCTGTTCTCTGGAGAACCCTAATATACATTACAAAATCATATAATTAAAAATGATAGCAATTGCATTTATATAATATTGAACTTTTATTATTTATGAACAGTATTGCCTTTCAAAAGACACATGTTTTATATTGTCTTGGTCCTCATTTTCTTATTTATGATTTATGGCAAATGATATCTTCTCAAATAAGTCTATAATCTCCATCCTAGGACAATGTTTTATTTCTTCTCCCAAGTTTTAACACAATCTGCCACTATGATAAACACTCTTTCGACTCTACTGAATATCTTGAAATGTTCTTTGCACAGAAAAAGATTTTGTCTACTCCTTTCCTAAGTTTCTTCCATGAGAATAGGACATCCTTGTTTAAAGAACATGATTATTGTTACCCATTTGTACCAATCCAATAGGCCAAGTATTATTTGAGATTATCCCTCAGTTATTCTGTTCCCAAAAGGACTTCTGCCAAAATTACAATATTTGGATCTGGCCGCCTCTAAGTATGCCCCTCACGTTTTCAGCCCTTAGGGAGCCATTCCTCCTATCCTTATCTAATTTTTACATCCTCTTATTTTATTATTTCCTTAGAGCACTGATTCTTCTGTCCCCTGGAGGCTCCCAAAATTGATCCCCCTCCAGTCTTTTCCTCTTCTGTTTGGAACCTTTGTGCCATTGTAAACAAGTTTGCTCAATCACTCCCTTCCTTTTTCCACAGTGCTGTGTCACCTGCTTGCTAGCACTTGGTTCTCTCCCGAGAACACACTCTCCTGTGGCCTTCTGTGTGGAATTTCTCTCACTAAACATGATCCAGAGAGCCAGGAGCAGATATCGATGTTCACCCCGTCATTCCTTCTTCTTCATCTCTGTTATTTGAATATGCTTTTGTAAGTTTAAGGCTATCTGCTTCTATACCCTTTTCCTTAATCCAGTTAGTTCCCTTCATTCCATGTTAGATAGGAATGAGAAACATTCTCCTGTCTTCATTCCAAATGCCTACAATCATTTAAGGACAGGATAACATCCAATTTTGGCAGGTCCATCACAAAACTATTCTCGAAATTTATAGAATACTTGAATTGAAATGACAGTCATACTTTGCATTTGGAAGAGCTTAAATTCAGAAAATGTAAACTCATATCTCATACTTTCCCATACTTCTAGCTTGTACATGATTTCACTTCTTTGGCATTTTCTCATTGACATCACAGTACCTTCAACACTTGTCCTCTACACAGTCTATACAGCTTATCTAAGACTGTCTGAATCAATACTATAATTCATTTCCTCTGCTACTGCTCTGGGGGACTAACCACCTTTGGAGGAAATTATGGTTCTGCTGACTTGTGAAATTACTGGTGAAATACGTGTCCTAAAACTACAGTTAGAATCTTAGGCCCACCAAAATCTGTTTTGATTTCTCTTTTAATCTCAACCACTTATTCCCATCAAAACTATATTCCAAATATTTACTCTTTTCTATAATATTTTGATCACTAACTTATCTCATGGCTTATAGAAAAAATCGAGGCCCTCTGTTGATAACCACCACAACAGAAAACCTTCAATTTCACTTCAATACCCATTTCCTTTCCCTTAGTCATGAAGGATAAAGTATTTTTTATGTTTAGGACTAATTTATATTTTCAGTACAACTGTTTGACCTCATTCAATTTTGTCTGCATTAAAGTATGTTCAAGTCTCTCTAGTTCTAAGAGGAAAAAGAAGCATTTTTTTTTAAATTCCTTTACCTCCAATTTCTTCCCACTACTGGCCTGTTGTTTATCATTCTCATTCAATTTTTTATAGTCCATGTGTTCATATATTGATCTCAAATTTTCATTTCCAATTAATGTCCCAAACCCTTCATTCCAGAGCCAACCCCCATCACTTTATTAAAAATGTTGTTAAAGGCACAAATGTTCACCCAATACAAATCTAAGTTACAGTTTCAATTTATGATCCTAGGCTGCTTTCATGCACTTGAATCTATTCATTTGATTCTTCTGTCTCTTTTAGTTGAACAAATATATTTGAAGGCAATATGTTAATGTACAATACCATTCCTGCCACTAAAGGTAAATGTTAGTTGCTGCCCTCAGAAAATTTATTTTCTAGTAGATAATTTAAAACTTTACAAGTTGTTACAGAAAAACTGTAGTTCAGATTCTTGTTAAAAATAGCATTATAGAAGGACCTAACTTAATATGGGAATGAATAAAGGCATCTTAAGGAATTTGCATTTAATCTGAGGCCTGAAGAAGAGAGAGAGCATTGCTTGATGTTCTTTCTTTGCTCATCTGAGCCCACACCTTCCACATTCAATTCTTTGACATTCTTTCTCATCCTTCAAGACTGCTATTCCTCTTCAAATCTCCTAATGGCTGGTATCTCTCATGTGTCAGTCTACCTGTGATCATTCTGAACATGTTTTCTGACTTTTATCATCTTCTCTTACGGTTTTACTCAGTACAAATCATTGTAACTCCTCACTCTGAGCTGGTCAACTTCCTTTAAATGCAAAATCAAGATTCATGTAACTCCTTTGGGCTGGATTAATAACAAATATTCAATGTTCCCATAATACCCTCTGTATATGACATTTATTTCTATATTTATTCAGAATTATCTATATATTAAACTAATTTCCCTCTCAACTGTGAGGTCCTTGAAGGAAAAGGATATGTATTATTTAATTTTAGACATTGGAAATTTTAAAATGATACCTAAATAGTGGATACTAAATAGATTTTTAAAATAAAATAATGAATTAATATGTGAATGAGTAAAGCATTAAAGTATTGCTTTACTAGACATACTTGCAGTTAATTTACAGGACAATTTACATGAATAATGTCAAGATTGGTGCACATTTAGGATTTTTAATGTAGTTGGAGAATGTGATTGCCTAAAAGTACATGTGACAGAATTGATTTTAAAATGAGATCTGATGTATTTTTAATTCATGGTAATTCTTGCTGTAGTTTAACCTAGGATCATGTGGGTAGGCATCCTTTGTGGTAGTTTGTGGAGTGAGGCAATTCAGGGTGTGTAAACAGAAAACACAATTGTTGGTAATCTAGTTAAGCCTTGAAAAATTGTTTCTTCCAGGAACACTTATGAAAGACAGAGTTCTTATTTACAAAAGTTTTATTGGGGTTGGGAGAGGCAATAACCAAACTTTGGTAAACTCAAAACACAGTGTTGTACCATAAAGCATAGAACCAGGCTCAGCACCCTAACAAGCTGGGAAAGCACTTGCAACCCTTTCCAGGCTTGGAAAGAAACCAGGTGACAGGGGAAAATATGGACTGAGAGAGTGGTGAATAATTTAATTCCATGTTGCTGTGGCAATGACAACCCCTGGGTAGATATGAGCATTCTAGTGTATAGGAGGATTATTCTACTCCGTCAGTTGAAAATCTGGGAAGGGAATATCATTCAGAGTTCTTCACAGCAACCTGGGAAACCTGAGTTAGAAATGAAAAGATTGTGTAGCTTTTATGGTATCCTGATGATAACCAGGAATACAGCCATTACTTAGGAAGGTAGTTGTGCCAGGGATGTGCTTACAGGACTTAGGCATTGGAGTACATCTGTGATTTACTAGAGCATAGAGTGTTTTAACTTCAACATGCAAAGGTAACAAAGACAGGG
>RJWJ010002766.1:48076-95361 GCA_004363605.1 Indri indri
GGTTCACCATTACAGCTAGAGTATTTACATAATACGCCATACCTGACACTGTATACTTTACATTGCATGAAATTAGGAAGAACTTGTCCTCTTCTTGTTTCTCTTTAAGAGATTCTAAGATTAATTAATGTTTCAAGAGGTGATAGTTTGATCTCTTCATTGCAATTCGAAGTGTTTACTTTCAATGTCCATGTAATCCGTGGAGTTCAACTTAATATAATATAAATATCCACGTTCCCACACTTCTCCACAAAAGTGTTCTTGATAAGATTTCCTGGCATCTTGATGTTACTAAAATAATGGTCAAATTTTGTCTTAGCTATTGTTTAATAAACCCATGGCTTTTGACACAGTTTCTTTCTTTTTTCTCCTTGAGACAAATTCTTCTTTTGGCTTGCAGGGAACTATTCTTGCTTCAGGCTCCATTTCCCTCCCTGCAGATACGTTGGCGGTTTCTTCAAAACATTGGAGAATTCTAAAAGTTAGTCCTGGAGTTTCTTTTTCTATCTAGAGCAGTGGTCTTAATTGGAAAAAAATATGCTCACATGGGACATTTGGCAATATCTGGTGACATTTTGGATTATCACAACTAGGGGTTGCTAATGACATATTGTGCACAGAGGCCAGGGTTGCTGCTAAACATACTACCATATACAGGAAAGCCTTCTAAAACAAAAAATTATACAACCTGCCATACAAATGTGGCCAACATTGAGAAATCATGACCTAGAATCACACCTTTGGTGATCTCATTCAGTTCCATATACTTAAATATGATTTAAAGTTTTATGACTCCCAATTCAAATGTCCCTTGGATTCGGATTCATAAATCTATTGCTTATTCTTTGCCTCAACTTAGACTAATTCTGTGTTTGATAAGTACAAAAAGGATTTCCCCATGCCCTCTTTGGAACATATCTCTTCCAAAGTGTTCCCAATTGTGCTAAAAGGCAATATATTTTAAAGCAAAAAAATAAAAAATAAAGAACATTGTTGACTCTCACTCAAATTCGTATGTGTTCCATCAAAATTTCCTGTTAATTCGATTCTCTGAGTATACCCCAGAATCAAACCTGTTTTCATCATCTCTTTTAGTCCAAGCCAAGCCATCATCGTCTCTTGCTTATATTGTGGCAGTAGTCACCACCTGGAATCCATGCTTTTGATCTCAAATATTTTAAGTTTCTCTTCTATGTAATTGTTCCTAAGTCACCTGGTATATTTCTAATTCTTCTCATCTTCCTACACATCCTGTCATAATTTTATGTATCTCATTTGTAATGTAACAGATATGACTATTATACTTAGTTTTTGAGGGAGGATTTTTTATTGTTTGATTTATGTCATCTGCATGAAACAGAGTGCCTGGTATATAGTAAGTGGTTAATAAGTTATTATTTTCTTAACAGTGAATATAAGGGTAAAATTTGCATTTCACTTTTAAGAAATTCTACAACATAAAATTAAAGTTTATTGTCAAAATATGCCTCTTCTGTTTTAGAAGTGCATAAAAAATTCTAAAATATCATTACATTGAGTGGAATAATGGCAAGTTGAATTCAGTACACACATACACACACACACATACACACACATATATATATATAAAATTAAGATAGATCACCTCATACATTGTGATAATTGATTTTAACAGCCTGATGTTAGTAACAAGATATTTTAGAGACTTTGAGTATTTGTAGATGCACTAAATAACATAGAAGTTACAAAGGCTTATTTGTGCTTACCAGTTAAAGCAGATCATGTGTAACTTTAATTAAATGTGGGAAAATGTGTTTTCTTAATGCTACAGAGTAATTGGAAAAGATAAAAAGAACATTTGGTAATGAAATATGTCCCTTTTTCTTACCCAGAGACAAATGCAAAATATCATGAATCATATTTTTAATAAGTTTCACCCATTTTAATAGAAAATATAGCCTTAGTGAGTCTTTAACTACCAAAATACTAAAGGGACCTTACATACTGTTGAATATATTACATTCTGATGTCAGTAATTATTTCTATTACTAGTATAATAGCTATTCTAATTAAGTATAAGTTTGTTGCCAAACTCAATTTATGCTTTTTGAAAACTATAGCTAAAATTCCTCATGTCCATTCATTTAAAAAATATTTCACTTTGGCATCTGTGCCTCCAACAAACTGTTAAATTCTAAGCTTTATTTATACAATCACATTTAGATTTTATAGATTTAATAAAAGAAACACATTTTAAAAGATTGAATGTTTAAAGCCATTATCTTGAATTATTTCTATTAAACAGGTCTTTCTATCAAAATGCAATAACTTAACATAATCATTTGCCATTTTATTATTTTAAAATACTTTACGTGTTTAGTGAATGTGAAAATACTAACAACCTTAATTTTTGTTTTTCATGTATTTAGATCTTTCTCAGGTATGTGACTTAGAAAGTACAAGACATTTATTTCTACAGTCATTTTACCTAAGAAAGCATCTGATTATAAATTTATTGATTATAGAATCTAATTTCACTAAATTTTGGTTACATAATCTATTAATATTAGTTTTCTAATGTTGCTGTAACAAAATGCCACAAACCGAGTCACTTAAGACAACAAAAACTTACTCTCTAATAGTTCAGGAGTCTGAAAGTATGAAATCACCATATTAGCAATGATGCTTCTTTCTGGAGGCTCAGAGGGAGAATCTGCTCCATACCTCTCTTTTAGCTTCCAGTGGTTTCAAGAAATCCTTGTCACTCCTTGGCTTGTAGATCCCTCCAGTCTCTGCCTCTGTCTTCCAATGGCTTCTTTCCTTTGCGTCTGTGTGTTTCCAAAGCTCCCCTTCCTTATAAGGTTACTTGATTTGGATTTAGGTCCCAGTCTAACCCAATATGACCTCCCTTAATTAATTAATTACATCTGCAAAAACCCTATTCCCAAACAAGGTCACATTTTGAAGTTCTTAGTGTACATAAATTTTGAGGGACCCTATTAAATTTGGGGACACTATTCAACTCTATTTGTTCTTGCCTTTTCCCCCTTTCCAAAATTCATGTCTATCCATGTGCAACTTCCATTTACCCCATCCCAATATCCCCCAAAATTGTAACATATGCTTGAAGTCAAGTAGCTCTTTCAGTCCATTTTTTGCCTGTATAGGCCTTGAAGGACAAAGCTTCCTTCATTTTATTCCATCTCTGTCCTTTTCAGTCCAAACAGGCAATTTTTCAGTTGATATATCATTCTTAAAACCCTTGTGAGTCATCCATGTATGTCAAGGGAATTCTCCACTGAAACTTCCTGAATGACCTCAACTCGATTCATGGCTTCTGCTGAGATTGTTTATTGGATACGTGAGTGTCTTATTTTGTTTTGTGTTGCTATAAAAGAATACCTGGGACTGGATAATTTATAAAGAAAAGAGGTTTATTTAGCTCACAGTTCTGCGGGCTGAGATTTTCAAGGGCATGCTCTTGGCTTCTAGTCAAGGTTTCCATGTCGCATCACAAGAGTAGATATTGTCAAATGGGAAGTGGACACTTTCAAAAAGAAGGAAACCTTAGGGTCATCCTGTCTTTATAACAATCCATTCTTATAAGAACAAATTTATTCCTGTAAGAACTAATCTAGTCTCATGAGAGTAAAAATAAACTCACTACTACAAGAATAGCAGCAAGCCATTTATGAGGGATGTACCCCTAAAACTTAAACATCCCCACTGTCCTCCACCTCTCAACACCAAAACATTGGGAATCAAATTTCAATGTGAGTGTTGGCAACAACAAACTGTTTCCAAACCATAGCACATGAGTCACACACCTAATCTCTCCAGCAGAAGTTTGTCTAACCACTCCTAGGTCTAACCCTCCAGAGCATATTATAACTACTTTTGCAATACAGGCTGAAAATTTTCCAAATGATCAAGTTCTGGTTACTTTGGCTTAATAGTTCCTTCCTTAGTTTATCTATTTCCTCTTTTTTATATAAAAAGCAAAGAGAAATGAAGTCATACCTTCTATACTTTTCTTGGAAATTGCTTCTGCTAGGTACCCAAGCTGATTGCTTACAAGTTCTACTTTCCACCCAATACTAGAACACAATTTAGCCAACTGTTCTGGTATTCCTTAATAAGGATCACTTTCCCACATTGTCCATGAACATTCTCTTGATTTCACCAGAAACGCCTTTAACATTTATTTTTCTACCAACATTCTGTTCATGACAGTATAGATATTCTTTTTTTTTTTTTCTTTTTTTGAGACAGGGTCTTGCTGTGTTGCCCTGGCTAGAGTGCAGTGTTGTCGTCATAGCTCACTGTAACCTCAAACCCCTGGGCTTAAGTGATCCCCCTGCCTCAGCCTCCTGAGTAGCTGGAAGTACAGGCGTGTGCCACAATGCTTGGCTCATTTTTCTATTTTTAGTAGAGATGGGTCTCACTCTTGCTCAGGCTGGTCTCAAATGCCTGATTTCAAGCAATCCTCCCTCCTCAGCCGCCTAGAGTGCTAGGATTACAGGAGGGAGCCACCACGCCCAGCCTAATATATGTATTCATGAAGATGATATAAGCTTCCTTTATAATTCTTACCTTTTTCTGGGTCCTTACCAGGATCTCCTTTACCATCTAAGTTTCTACCAATAGTCTCTTCGAGGCAACTTAGGCTTTTTTAATCACATATATCAATCAGAGTTCTCCAGAGAAACAGAGCCAATAAGAAATAGATATATAGATTAAGACTTAGATTTTAATACAGATGTAGATACATATAGATATAAAAAATTTATTTTAAAGAATTGGCTCTCACAGTTGTGGGGGCTGACAAGTCTGAAATCTGTAGGGCAGGGCAACAGCCTGGTTACTCAGGCAGGAGTTGATGGGATAGTCTTAAGATAGAATGTTTACTTCTCAAGAAAACCTCAATTTTTGCTTTATGGGACCCTCAACTGATTGAATAAAGCCCACCCGCATTATCGAGAGCAATATCTTTTACTTAAATTCAACTGATTGTATATGTTCACCACATCTACAAAACACCTTCACAGCAATACCAAGATTAGCATTTAATTAGATAACTGGGTACAGTAGTCTAGCCAAGTTGATACATAACATTAACTATTACATATAATATACAGCTTTTATTGTTCTTTAATTTACATATTAAAGTTTTATTGCAAACGTATTCCATATTCAAGTAAGTTGTTTAGAAAAACATGTTCACATGATCCCAAAATTGAAGGCAAAAAAACGTTACGAATTTGAAGCTAACTACAGGGAATATATTCACTACTATGTTTAAAGCTAAAGTTGTTTAGAACATCATATTCTTGTGTCACTTAAATTTTGTCCCCACCTTACAGTGGTTCGACTCACAATTTTTCAACTTTGCGATGATGGGAAAGCCATAAGCCTTCACTAGAAGGAAGTGTGATACTCTCCAGCGATGCTGGGCGGTGACAGCGGGCCACATCTCCCAGGCAGCCCTGCCATCATGAGGGCAGGCAATCCATACTCTACAGTGTACTGCGTCGACGGATGATTTTGCCCTAATGTAGGTTAATGTAAGTGTTCTGAGCACGTTTAAGGTAGGCTAGGCTAAGCTGTGATGTTCAGTGGTTTAAGTGTACTAAATATAATACATTTTTGACTTAGAATATTTTCAACTTGTCATCAGCTTATCAGGATGTAATTCCATTGCTAATCGAGGAACATCTATATTCATTTGAAGTTTGAACTATGTTAAGCCTAAAAACTTTAGTGTAATTTGTTCTTAACTTTACGTTATTAATTATTCCAGTATTTGTTTGCTATAATAATCTCATCTTTATTTAAGGATTCCAGCTAACCCTAAGTTATTTCCGTTATTTTGGTTACAAAATCGATTCATGAGAGGCTTAAGTTTCTTAACAAACACTGAAAGACTGAAGACTTATTTTATAATTACTCTACACTCATATTCTACCTAGTCTCTAAATATTTTCTGTGAGGTTAAACAGAATCGTATTTTCTGGGTGCACCTAAAATTATGGATGCATTTTTGTTTAAAATTGAGCTAGTCGACTGGAAAAACATTTGGTAATAGAAAGTTATTCTCTAACTACAGCCTCTCATTTTGCAGATTTAAAGACACTCATTATTTTATTTAATACATGGTCATTTGGAGATATAACTTCTAAAAATAAACAGTTTAGTGTGGCTGAGTTTATGTATGTGTGGCAAATGACATATATTGTTTGAAGCATTTTACAAAGTGCAAATAAGCAAACAATAAATGGATTTTCTTTTGACCTTGTTATTTTTCTAATTACTGTACCTGAATTGGTCATCCAGAAAGTAAATGTTAATCGTTTTGCAGGCCAGGTCCTTCCATGCATTACATAAACTGCTTACTGCTTGGAAAATAAAATAGATGAGACGTGCAGGGAGAGTTTTTTAGAAGTATGGCTGGACAGAGCCATTATAGTAGCACTATTGTTGCATTTTAAATTATTTAATGATAAAATAAACATAATAAATAAGCATAAGGAATCTCTAGACTTCTGGATAAATGCCAAAGTCTCATAATTATATGTGTTCCTTATGAATGGTTCTGATGATATTGTAATATTTACATCAATATTTTGCTTTTAATAACTTACATGTATTTATGTGGCCTCCCCATCAGAGGAATGAAACATTCATAAACAACAAACATTTATTAAATCCCTTCTAATGTCCTCAAGATGGCATTGCCTCTTATGACAGATAGAAAGAAGCTTTTGCGATAAGTGAGGAGGTAGTACATCATCGTGGTTGTCTAGGTTGTCTCCAAGGAAAAAAAGAAAACATAAAACATATGACTTCACTGATAAGTACATTCCACTTACAATCTGTCATTTTAGGCAAGTTAGCTCATTCCTCCTTCTGAGTTTTCACACTGCAATATGGGAATAATAATGTCTACTTTTTAAGGCATAATGACAAAATATTTGAGATGATATAAATACAGCCTGGAATAAAATAAATCCTTATTAGATATTAGCATCTAAATTTCAACATTCAGGAAAATTGTAAGTTTTTTAAAAGATCTTTTCCATTATCCTCAAGCTCCTTCTTCAAATTCATCTTTCCATTGCTTTCCTTCTTGCCAATACACAATACTTACTGAAGTCCCTTTATATTGTGAGCCAATACTTTCAACACTCACAGCTATTTTAGAGAACTCTAATAAAGTTAAATGAAATTGACATATTCTCTGATGACATTGTTCTTTTCCTGGTTTTCCTCCTCATTTCCAAGGTCCCCATTAAAGTATTCCTCTGTACCAAGAGTGCAGGGGGCAATGTCTGAGCTTAGGAACACTCCTTTTCCCCACTATCATGGCTGCACCTTCTTCTTCTATCACCTATATTTAAATTATTTCACATATGACTCATACCCTCAGATAATTCATTCCCTTTCTATTTACATCATTACTGGACTCCCATTGATGACGTCAAATGATGGGAGCACTTTAGAATTTTTTGACTTACTCTTACTTCAATAATTATTCTAAGTTATTTTAATATTTATTCAACTAGCCCATTCAACTTGGTGACATATCATACAAAAAATGCTATAGGAAAATGATAAAGTAGGGAAAGGGGTATATTATGCAGGACACAAACTAGAATAAAAAATCTGGTTATTGAAAAAAGAGGGAATTTAATGTAGGGTACCGGTAACACAGGTAGTAGAAAGGTAAGAACTTAAACAGAAAAGAGTGAAACAAACCTTAGTTTTGTAGCAGCAAGTCTATAGGGACAAAAGGAGCAGGCAGAACTATGGCAGCCCAAGGGCCAGTTTTACTCGATATATTAGTTTCCTATTATGGCCATAATGAATTACTAAACACTCCCTTACTTGATACAACAAAACATTTATTCTTTTACAGTTCTGGAGTAAGAAATCTCAAATCAGTTTCAGTAGGCCTAAATCAAGGTGTGGCTGTGTCTCACTCTTTCCAGAGGCTCTAGAAGAAATTTTATTTCTTTGCCTTTTCCAGTTTCTAGAGCTGCATTCTTTGGCTGGCAATCCGTTCCTCCATCTTCTAAACCTCAGCTTGCATCTTGCTTCAGTTGTCATTTTGCCCCCCTCTTCTGTAGGAAAATCTCCCTTCTTCCCTTTTACAAGGACTTTTGTGATTACATTTAGTGCCCCCTCAAATAACTGAAGATATTTCTCCATCGTAAGATTATTAACTTGGTCTCATGTGCAAATTCCTACCACATAAGTGGCATTCACAGGTTCCCGGAATTAAGGCCTGAATATTTTGGGTGGCCATTTATTTTTTATCCTACCATTGCCTGCTATCTAGTGTCCAAAAATTCCTGTCCATCACACAAGCAAAATGCATTTCATCCATTCCAACATCACCAAACATCTCAACCTATCGCAGCATCACTCAAGTCCAAAATCTCAAGTAAATATTATCAAGTTAGAAGTTCTAAATCTTATTATTAAACTCATCTAAATCATCCATCTTTGAGCAAAATTCCTTTCCATTTTTGAATTTGTGAAAATAGTAAACAAAATACAATGGTGGGGCAGGCATAGGATAATAATTATAGACACCCCTACCATGAAAAAGAGAAAATTAAAGGAAGAAAGGAGTCGCTAGTCCTAAGAAATTTTTAAATCCTCCTGATAAGAAGAATCTATTAGCTTTCAAGACTTGGGAATAAGCCTCTGTGGATCTTGGCCCATATCTCCATTCTCTGTTTCCAAGCCTCCACCCTTTGGTCCTGAGGTTCTGCTCTTGAATCATTCCTTTTTTTGCCTTGAAGGGGGCACATGTTTACTGTTGAATAATTTTATCAGCGCTTTTTTTTTTTTTGCCTGTAGAATTTTGGAAGTTTGACAGCCTTTCTTTATTTTGTTCCATTTCTCTGTCCCTTTCAGTACAAACTAGTAGAGTTTCGGCTGATGTAACATTCTCAAACAACTTATGGGTCTCCTGTGTAAAGTCATGGGGATTCATTCCATTAGACAATATTGCCCTTTCCAGAAGTTTCTTGTATAAGCCCGTCTCTATTCCTGGCTTCTCCTGAGATAGAAATTCTCCACATAATTCTCTTTAGAGTATACTTTTCTGACAATAAATCTCATATTTTACCATCTTTTGAAATTTGGATAATATTAGAATTTCTCAAGTCATCAAATTTTGGTTCATTTTTGCTTAATACTTCTTTTTTCAGTTAATCTCTTTCCTCACATTTTACTATAAGCAATATAATGAATTCAGGCTGCAACTTCAAAATTTTACTTGGAAACCTCCTCAACTAAATACACAAGTTCTTTTTACCACATAACTTTAGGACATAAGTAGCCTAAGCTTTTTACCAATCACGATCCTTAATTTGATCAAATAAGCAGAGTCCTCTTTGCCATAAAAAGGTGACATTCATAGGTTCTAGATTATTACTAGCGGCTCATTATTCAGACTTTATGTTTAAAGAAAGCTGCATTGCGGTTGGGTCTGGCTGAAAAACCACACAGGAAAAGGCAGTGTCTTCAATTCATCGAGAGACTCAATTGATGAGAAGGGAGAAAATAATAAACCTGGCTTCTCTTTTCCTTTTAGCCTTCAAAATTCTATTGTTTCCTTTTATGAAACAAACCCAACTGAAGCCAGCTGTCCTGGAAATCTAGAAAACAGAACATTGAAAGGTCAGCTTTCTAGAGATAAACTACAGATAAAAAAGATCAAGGAACTGATCTGAGGGCAAACAGTTCAAGGACTGATTCATGGAGCGGGGTAAACCAGATTGTGCTGTCATTTCTTCATTCAGATGGTTAGGAAAGGCCTATGTGATGAGATGGCATTGACCAAAAGTATGAAAGAAGCAAAAGGGTAAGCCGTGTGTTTATCTCGGGAAAGAACATTACTAGCAGAAGGAACAAAAAGTTAAACACCTGAGGAGGAAGTATAGAAGATTTTGAGGAAAATCACGGGGACATGTATAGCTGGACTTTGGAGACAAAATGGGGAAAAGTATATGAAGGGATACTAGTTATAAGGGTTGTGTCTGCTGGTACCCCTTGTATTGTATGGTACACAATATATGCAGTCTCAAGGCCAGAGCATATCCTGTGTGTGTGTGTGTTATGTAAATTACGTAAAATCTAGTTGATTCTTGTAAAGAATTCAGATTTTCCCTTTAATGAATAGGAAATCCTTGGTAGATCTTGATCAGAGAAGTGACATAACATACTTGTTTTTAAGAAAAAGTACCTGGTGCCTCTTTTGAGAATAAACTGGAAGGTAGAAGCAAAAAAAAAAAAAAAAATGTAAGGATGGCAATCCAATAATCTTAATGTAAGACCATGGTGATTTCAACTACCAGCAGAAGGAATAAGTACTGATTATATTATAGGTATTAATATATATTAAAGGCAAAACTATCAGCATTTGCTGAGGAATTGCATGTGTAGTATGAAAGTAACAGCAGAATCTAAAATAATTTCAAGGTTTTTGTTCTGGTATTTGGAAAATATAAAATTTTCTTTCAAGGAGAAACTGTGAAAAAAGCATGCTTTGTAGAGTTCTAAGGAGGAAGAGGTCAGCAAGTGATATTCAAGACATTGAGAGGGTGATTATGTTGGATCTTGAATGTACCTAGAGTGATGAAGTAATATCAAAGACTATAAGTTAGGAGCCAAATAATAAATAATAAATACCCAGTGAGTAGGTAGGAAAATAGCAAAGTGAGTCAAGGCAAATGGAGATGAAGCTGGACACATAAATCTCAAAGGATATAGTTTTTTTGTTTTTTTTTTTTAACTTATAGGAGTAACAGGGACATTTTAAAACGAAGAAACTGAAATGCCTTCCAACCTTGAATATAGAATGAAAAGCAGCCTTTAGCAAAAACATAACAGAGAAAATTGCATTAGTAGATTATTATCAGGTTTAAGGTAAGGTAGGAGAAGAAAGTTTATGAGATGAACCACCTGAAACTCATTGAGTTTTCTAGTTTGGAGGAAAAGTGAAAAAGAACGAAGGTGCCTTCAGGAGTGAAAGCCTGTGAATTAACTATAGAATGATAGCACAGCAAAGAATACATGGGAGCAAGTCACTTTCTGTCAAGGAAGAAGAAAACTGGGATGTAAGTAATGTTAAATTTAATTCTGAAATCTCCTTTAGTAGGGCAATTACTCAGAAACAAGAAAATTTAGCATTGCTTGGAAGGATAGACTGAGAGATTAGGGTATTTCCCCATTTTCCCATGTTTTGTATTTCCCACGTTCTGGAAATTGCCTTGTTTGCGACCGTGGCTGTTTATCTTGAGAATTGGAGAATGAGCCACTTAGTTTTTCATATCTGAATATCTATCTGAACCCGTGTTACTAATGACAGAATGGTGTGGTTAGTACAAATGGCCAGATGATACTCTATTTTTTCTGTCTAACAAAATGCTCTTCACATCTCTGTCCTTTGTTATGGATAGGACTGTTTATTAACATGTCCTTAGAGGGGTCATTGTCTATGGTTGAAGCTAAAATAAGGCCCCTATTTTGCAGTGTCATTAGGCTTATTTTGACACATTTAAATATTCCCCTGGGAGAGACACTTCAGCCCATTTCTGTTTATTACCTTTATTCTAATATCATGTAAGATATTTCTGTTAATTTCATAGCAGAGAAATGTGCTTATAATGACAATGCTAGTGTTTATGGTAACCAGGACAGAAGTACCTATAGGCTTTGTTAGCCTGTTTGATGGCTCCTATGACAAATGGGAGTTTAGAAAATAGCTACATAATTGCTGATGTGGCTTTTCCCATTCTACCTTGTCGACACCATCATCTCTGATCTTAATTTAGAGGTGTGGATAAGGCTCAGGCAGGTGTGTGTTGATATTTATTTTCTTATGTAGTGCATTTTAGAGCAAAGGTTAATAAACCTGGAGGACATTGTTTACAAAAGTGGACGCAATGATCTCCCTCCTTATATTCATGCTATTGGTTATTGTCCCCACTCACAATGCTCTTGCGCATGGCCACATGACTTGTTTTAGCAAACGGTCAATAATACATGCCATACAAGCACACTTGAAAACATCTTGTACATTAAAGCCTACCCTCTCTTGCTGCTTTCTGGCACATTTAGGCTACAATGTGAAGAAACCAACCCTTGCCTACTGCATGGTAAGGGACCACATAGTGCCAAATAAGTCATCCCAGTTGAGGTCCCTAGATCAACCAGCTTGCCAACTACCAGACACTTCACTTAAGTGAAGACACTTATTCAGATCATGCAGCCAGCAACTTACCTGCTAGCTGACCATAGACATGTGAAAGAACCCAGTAAACATATGACTCAGACCAACAGCCCGATCAACCCAAAGAATCGGAAGTTATATAAAATTGTTGGTCTTTCATGCCTTTAAATTTTAGGCAGTTGATTGTACTGAAAAATCCAACCGATGAAAGAAATAATATAGTAAAAATGTTATAAAATGGATTTATTGTGGCAAGGTGGCACATACCTGTAATCCCAGCACTTGGGGAGGCATAGGCAAGAGGATCACTTGAGGCTCGTAGTTCAAGACCAGCCTGGACAACATAGTGAGACTTCTTCTCTACAAAAAGTTTCAAAAATTAGCTAGGCATTGTAGCACGTTCCTATAGTAATAACTACTCATGAGGCTGAGGCAGGAGGATGGCTTGAGCCCAGGAGTTTGAGCCTGCAGTGAGCTATGATTGTGCTACTGCACTCTAGCTTAAACTAAAGAGTAAGACTCTATCTCAAAAAAATTGAATCAATTATATACATATAACTAATTTCTATTTATCTTTCTATATTTTCCATATCTTAGAAGTAGAATGTGTGGACAATGAGATTTAATTTATAATAATAAGACCTTTGTAAAAGATACTTTAGCACATAGGCCAATAAATAAAATATAGCCCTTTTAATACTATCATGTCTTCAGTGGATGGGAACATATGCCTCTTTGTAGTAGCAAGAAAATTATTATAAGACCTTATGCTATTTTGTTTTTATTGCATTTGCTATAATGACATGTTGAATTAAAAATAAGACTGTGCTTTGAATACCAATCATCTTTTTAATATTAATCATATGTAAAAAATATTTATAGTATTGGATAAAATGCAATCATACGTAAAAGTAACAAATAATCATTTGTTAAAATTTTACAAAGACTAATGATTCTCTTCATTTCCCCCTTAGAATAAGCAATTCCTACAAAATGAGACAGACAACTTAGAATCAAATAGATGAGAACAGTAAAATATTTTAATTTTAACTTGTTCATATGTTTTTATCATCATGTTTAACACCCCACATCTTTAGCATTCATACATACAATTCATAACTTGTTGGCTTAGAGACAAGGTGTTTATTCCATGAGGAATAATAGTTTGAGGCTATTTAAAAGGAAAGTAGATACATCCTGATACTGCTATGTTTCTATTTTAAATTAAGACTTTTGTTCACTGAGTAATCGTAAAGACCTATATAAGCTTGTGAATGAATACAAAGAACACCTGGACCTGCACATAGAGCAATCTGAAATTTTGTACTTTGCCAGTGGACTTTGGGAATAAACCGTCAGTCACTGGGAAAATATTATCATTTTTATTCTCTTTATCCTGGGAATTTACCCAGAGAATTGACATGAAGCTAGTTCATCACTGACCCAAAATATGTATTCTTCTTCTTTTTTTTTTTATTATTGCAGATGGATTACTTTTTTTATTTCAAAACATTACAGGGATACAAATGTTTTTGGTTACATGTATCGTCAGGGTTACAAGTGTGCCCATCACCCAGATAGTGTTCATTATACCTGTTAGGTAGGTTTTTGCCCATCCCCTCCTTCCCTCCTCCCCCCTGCTTGATTTCCTCTGAGATTTACTACCCTTTGTGAGCGTGTGTGCTCATCAGTTAGTTCCAGATTAATAGCGAGTACATGTGGTGTTTGTTTTTCCATTCTTGAGAGACTTTACTTAGGAGAATGGCCTCCAGGTCCGTCCAGATTGTTGCCAAAGGTATTAATTCATCTTTTTTTAAAATATCTGAGTGGTATTCCATAGCATACACTGGATTCTTAAAACCTGGCAGTTACCAGGATATTTTCTGGGGAAATTCTTAGAAAAGCAGAACTGATTCCCCGCTGCTGCCACCACCACCATACATGGGGGAAGCAAGAATTCCAAACACAGAAGCATCTCTGAGAATGTCCTATGATGTTAAACCAAAACACTGGGAGGTAAGGGCATTAATTATATGGAAATATATTAAGTGGCAGTTAATTTTTTTGCCCTGTAGGGAAACCTCAGGCGGGCAATGGTAAGTGCCTATTCAGATGGAAAACATAAAAGGTCTACCCTAGTTAATCTGTCTTCTTATTTACTGTTTCCTTAAGTAAGAATCAGAAGTAATCCAGTAATCATATAGTAGACAACATTCTCATTGAGAATAAAATCTAATCTTGACAGTGCCTATGATGCTTGAATGGTTTCTTCTTGAATTTAGGGTAAGGATTAACTATGATGTGGCCATACAGGATTCGGGTCCTTTCCTATTTCTCATGTTCTTTTGGACCCCTTTCCCCCTCATTCAGAGGCAAATTATACGTGTTTGTTTTGTTTTCATTATTTCCCTTGCTTATCCTTGCACTCTGAACTATGGCATCAATGGAAACACTGCATTTCCTAAGTCACTGTACCCTTTCTTGATTCATTGTATGCCAAGAATATTCTTCACCCTTTCCCCCGGAAATGCTATTTATTTAAAAACATTTCACTTAAAGTATCACCTTTATTTTTTAATCACAAACTTGTAAGACATTTTCTACGTGTCAGGTACATTTCTGTATGCTTTACAAATATTATGCCATTCAATCCTAAAAACTAAGTATTATTATCTCTATTTTCAGAAATAAAAAATGAGTCACAAAGGGATTTGATAACTTCCCCAAGGTCTCAAAGTGGTAAAACTAGAATTCAAATAGAAGTTGTCTGGTTCTGGTATCAACGTTTTAATCACTGTGCTATGCTGCTTCTAGATGCCTTTAAAAAAGCCTTCTTTAAACATCTGCTATGGATAGTGTATGCCCCTTCAATACATTTTCAAAGTTTTTCTTTCTTTCTTTCATAACTAACCATAACTTGAGCCATATGTTTACAGTGGGTCTTCCCACCAACATATGTGAATTCCATGGGTAAAGTCAGTATCTTCACTAAAAACAGAAATTGAATAAATGTTTTTGGAAAATAATGCAGTAGTCATTGGTTAACTTTTTAAATTTTCCCCCTTTTTATTTCAATAGATTTAGAGGGTACAAGTTAAATTGCATTGCATGTATATATTCTATAGTGGTAAAGTCTGGACTCTTAGTGTACCTGTCACCCAAACAGTGTACATTTTACCTTATATCTGCATAAACCAAAGTGATCTAATCAAAAGATCGAAGGGGGACTTGACTTCCCTTCCTCTCCCTGTTATCTCAGTATGTTGTAGAATGTAACCAGACCTGGCCCAAGTCATTTGAAACAATACGTGTCTCTCAGGTTAATTTACAAGTTGATCTGTCTCCCCCATCCATTTGTCCTCCCTAGCACCATTTGTCACCCCTAAATGGAATTAGCTGTATTCCACATTTCCCCTCCCCTCCAAAAAGACAGGTACAAAAATATCTAAACTTCATTAGGATATTGGGTAATCATGCTGTGATTCTCCCCATGTGCAAATAAATAAACCTTCCTCTTATTAATCTCTCTTAATTGTGAGTTGATCTTTCAGTGAACTTTTGGGGGAAAAGACAGGTTTTCCCTTGCCCCCACAGGTCAAAGAGTATTTTAAGAAAACTTAAAAATACATCTAAGTGAATTAAAATGAAAATACAAAATAACATTTGTTGGATGAAGCTAAAGCAATGCAGAGCAGAAAATCTATGCATATACTAGAATAAAGAAAAGTCTCAGATTAAGAACATAAATTTCCATGACAAGTTCCTAATAAAAAAAGAGCAAAATAAAAGGAAGCATTACTTGCTTCTTATGTATCTTGCTGTAACTCTCTTTGTTCTGGATCTTGACTGTATAAATGTTAATATTATCATTATGATATCGTACTATTCAGTTTTTAAGGATGTTACCATTAAGGAAAATTGGGTAAAGAGTATATATATTCTCTCAGTATTATTTCCTACAACTTCATGTTAGTTCTACAATAATCTTAAATTTTTTAAATAAAAATAGATATAAAAAGAGAACAATAAATACCCTCGCTACTTGAATGAGTTTTGTTATTCAATATTGCCTTCCATGTCTATGTTGATATATGAACTGATTCTACCTGAAGTTTATCCCACTGCTGGTGGTGATGACCACTGACATAGTTTCCTTAATATTATCTATTTTCTTTGATTTTCATCTTTACTGTTGGAGATGTTTTGTTACGTGCCGTGGGTTTTGTTTACTCCTTTATGACCGACATCCATCAGAGACACATTTCTAAGGGAAAAAAATAAATAAATAATGGGAAACTTAGAGCATTCCCATATTTAAACTAAGTAACAAGTAAAATATATTTTAATTCGAGTAGAAAAGCAAATTACAAAAGAAATTTCCATATGTGGCCATCACTTAATTTTAAACCCAAAGACTCTATACTGTTTTTGACACATATATGTAGTTCAATTAGTAAAATGCATAAGAAATATAAAGACTAAGCTCAGGTTAGTGGTTATATGTGCAGTTATATGAGAAGACAGGGGAAAGGAAGTTAAGGGACTAGGAGATGAATTTGTATGTTTAACATTTTAATACTCTGGAAAAGTGTAGAATGTTTACAGTTATCTTTTTATAAAGGGTGTAATAAATATGACAGTATTTATTTTATTATTAGTTCTATATCATGAATCAGAAAAATTGACTCAAAAGTAAAAAAAAAAAAAAAAAGCCAAATCTTTTTCTTACTACTTATTATCTTAAAGTCTCAATCCCTTATCAGTGCACACATGGTCTGTCTCCATCTGATCTGAGTTTACTCTCCAGTTAGTTTTCTCCCAAACTCAGTCCTGTCCATTCCTCCCTATTAACCTCTACTGCACTGAAGAAATATATCCTTAATTCCCATGAGAATAGTTTGCTTCCTCTACCTTTACCATTTTTTTGTTTTACTGTAAAAAATTATTATTCTATTGTGCCTTTCCTAACATAACTTTTATTAAATCCTCTATTAACAAAAACGGTCATACTAATAAAACTTTTGAGTGTGGTAAGAATTTCTGACGCTCT
Organism: Indri indri; assembly: GCA_004363605.1. Lineage (NCBI taxonomy): Eukaryota > Metazoa > Chordata > Mammalia > Primates > Indriidae > Indri > Indri indri. The sequence goes on from RJWJ010002766.1 coordinate 65,350, forward strand.
TCTTCCCAAATCAAACCCCAAATATTGGGTTTCTAGTATCTGTCACTATTAATTTTATACCGAATGTCTATACGAAGTGTTCTGGATCAGAGACAGATTGTTATTATTTACATTAGAATAACTATTGGTCCTTTTTGCCTCCATTCTGACCCTTGTTATGATATGATGAAAGCCAAATATAAATCTGTTATGCAAGTGGTCAGACAGTCCTCAGGCAAAGGACAAAGGAAAAAAAAGAAGAATTTTTCTTTGCTTTTAGAGGGCAAACAGACTATTCTACCTCTTCACTTTCTGAGAATGTTTCTTGGAAAAGTACAGAGAATGACTCCTTATTCCAACCAGTTTAGTATATAAATAAATTTTCCAAAGGGCAGATAAGCCCAGTATCTCCAGCTAGATTTGTATCCAAGGTACTGGATCTCATTTCCTCTTGATATATAAACACATAGCCTTGTACTTAGGTAAATTTCTATGCAGTTCTTCCTCTATGAATACACATGTAAATTAACTTGTAAGTCTTGCTCTTAGACCAGAGTTTCACATTTGAGGAAAATGTTTTCAGAAAACCTTAACTGTGCAGAAACACACAATATTTTACCTTTATTCAACTTCAAATCAGGAAATGTGAACTTAGGTTCAAATGAAGGAATGGAAAACATATGAGGAGAGCAGATAACACATTGATACCTATTTAATTTGAAAAAAAGTCAATAGAAGGAAGACAGTGAAAAAGAGGAAGAAAGTCACAGAAGAAAATTGAAGAGACTGTAAATAACACATTTAGTTACGGCAACAATCCTACACTAACTAGATCACAGTGTGCAATTTAAATGATATGCAATACAAAAATCTTTTACCCTATTGGCAAAGAGAAATAATATAATAAAAAATATTCTTAGTAGACTTACCGATTTGTTTTCATCATGTAAATACAAACATGTTTTAATGATGAAATTTAATTCAAAGAATCCCAGTCTTCATTTATATGTGCAAAATAGCTTTGTTTAAAGAGCTTTCAAAATATTAATCTTTTTCTAAAAGAGATTATAATTTTAATTAAAAAATCATTATTACTGTAACTATATCTGGTTTGCTTTAGAATTAACTCATTACTAGATAATTTCATTTTTTAAGGGAACAGCATACATATTATCTTCCTATTCTAAGTGAAGGATTACAAAAAAGTTTACTATATTATTCATGAGTATATATTAGGAATATGAAATAAGATAATGATATTTCAACCACAATTTCAGTGTTTCATATTTTGCATCTTATTTTAATTTCCTTTTTTTTCAATAACCAAAATACTTTCTACATCTATATCATCAGGTTTTAATCTCCACTACATTTTTACTCTTTCCATATCTCCTCAGAAACCGAATTATTCAGTAGGTTATATGTTCTTGGTTAATGTGAAATTGGAATCACAGTACCAATAAAATAAACAATAATGTCTTTTTTTTAATCAGTAATCTTTTAGCAGGAATTGGTAGTGAGTATGTTTGCATACATGTTGTTGTAGGGGAGGCAAAACCTTAGTTCACGTCTGCCTTCTTAGGGTCCCCAGCTGGGCATGAGAATTAAATTGACATAAGATAAACAGGAGAAAAACATACAAATTTAATATTTATTTATGTGACACAGGAGCATTCATAAGGAAATAAATACTCAAAGCAGTGGCAAAACCCAAAATCTTTTACTGTAGGTTGAACAAAGAAAGGTAATTGTGGAAAAGTAACTAAATTATGTGGGGAGACTAAAGGCAGATAAGAATTATTTTAACAAGGTCTGTTTGTACAGAAATCTCTTGGATATGAGTCCCCATTAAAGAATGTTTCTTTTCTCCTGGTACAGAGAGGGCATCTTTTACATGGGGGATTTTATCTCTTATGTTTAGGAAGAAAAGGAGAGATTAGAATGCCGTTCTTTCCGTCTGCTATTTTCAACTATCTTTAGCTTAAAATAATCCTTATAACAAAGTGGCATATTTTCGATGATATACTCTGCCATCCTTCATTGTGTATGCAAGTACTGAGTGAAGAGTCTGTCTCACAATAATAATATTACATTCTGGAAAACATTTTTCACACATGAAATAAAGTAAGCCTCTAATAGAACTAATATAGTATGCCGGCTATTGTCTGGCTTTATTCTTTTCTCCTGGGATTGCAACCTGTAATATTCTTCCTTTATATTTTATTCCTGTACAGACCCAAGGATTCCACCTGCTTTCATCTTCTTTGTAAGCCTACCTCATCTTGAACCTTTTCTTAGCACCCCAATCTCTTCGAAATTTACATCAGAGGGCACAGTCTTTCTCATTTTTTTTTAAATCAAATACTATTTTAAATGATTGGATTAGATAAGACAATAGAGAAATAACAGATGCCTAAAGAAGTTAGAGAGTGAGTACCTCTTTCTGTTTGTTTATTTGTGTGCTCGTTTGGTCAGGCATTTCCTCAGTGCCATATCCTCATTCTTATGATATTGGCGGTGGCATTGTCAGAATTGGGACCCAGCATTCACCTCTAATGACAATCGGACTCAATATAATTGCTGAAATGAGAAGTAATTATTCAAGGCAAAGCATTAATATTAGCAATGATATAAAAATTTCTTCATTTACCTCTAGTATTAAATTATATGCTAAACATAAAAAAATGACATTTCTTTAGATTGACTAGAAGACAAGTTATATAGGCTTTTTGAGCTTTATTTTTGTGCCAAAGATATTTCTGGAAATTAATATAAAATAGAGGAATAGACATAAGAGTTGTGTGATACAGAGAGGAGGGAAAGGAGTACGCACACCTTTGAACTGGTCCTACTGTGAGATTCATGTTAGCTTCAGAGAAGTTCTATGTCACACTCTGTAGGATGTACAAGAGTAGAACAGCTGGCCAACTACAAGGGCTGAAATCGATAACCAACTGACAAATACACAACTCTAGCAAAAATCCAGATGATATGCAAAGGAAATTTTCATTAAAATTCACTATGTAGTTTTAGAATGATTGCAAATATTTCCATGGGCTAGAAAAAAAATCCTAATTTTCCCAAATAGACTCTCAAATTAACTGCATAACCATACATGTATTCACTGTACTAATAGGAGGGAAGTATCATGGGTAAAAAAAACATCAAAATGTTTACATTTTACCTAGCAAATAAAAAATGCATAAAAATAAATTAGATTCATTTTATCCAGATTTAAAAAGAAATTTCCCCTTGTGATCCTTTATGCAGATATGGGTTCTGGATGTTTATCAAAAGTTTTGACCGTGAGTTTTAAATATGGTTACAATTTCAATCTTTATTATTCAATAGATAACTATCTAACTATTTCTATTACTCAAATTATCTGGGTGAAGCTATGACAAAACATCTGGTTGACTGTTTTTCTATTCAATTGATTGTGTAGCACTATCATGACTTGATAGTAAGGTATATTGAGGAGCACAAGGACCTTTCTTACTTCCAGTTCCTAACTGAGGGTCTTGCACGTAAAAGACTCTTAATACCTGTTTGCTACTGCCAGTGTGGTTGATCAGAACTGCATTTCCATGATGTCAACACAGCTTTATGCAAAGTGGAAAATTTAATTAACCACATTATTTTCTCCCATATAGATACCTGTAATTTTAGGACTGAAGATGTAGGGTGAAGCTCGACTTTGTGTTTCATAACCATTAAAATCTTTGAAGAACCATTTGTATACTTATAGAATTACTAATAACCACCTGAGTCCATGCCTTCCCAAAGTAGAGGCCAGAAAATTACTTTCTAGTGCTCTCTTATATCTAGTTATAGGTGTGTGACCTGGTTCCTCTAATCTGGTCAGTGGATGAGATTTTGAGTCAGAATTGAGAGTGGAGCTCCTTCTGTCAAGGGCGGGTGCAGAGATACTCCTCTGTTAGAGAAAGCAATGGCAGAGGCAGAAAGTACCATTTGGTCCCCGGCAGCAATGATGTTCTCATTGTTGCAATGAAATATTATTCCTAACTGGGGAGGCTCTATGCCTAATTTTCACGTCTTTATGGACATAAAATATACTACATAATGTACTTCAATATGTTTCATTTTATGTTAACAAGCTATAATAGGTTTTGTTTCTCATAACTAAGAAATTGATTGAGTAGACCAAGTTGGAGTCATCTAATACACTTTTCTTATTGTACCTAGCAAAAAAGTGATACTCAGAGACTGATTTAACAAGCAAGACAGAAACAAAATCAGGATTAGAGCCCATGTCTTGCAAATGCAAGTCATGTATAGTCCCATGACAATACCACACATAATAATTTTTGTTTGTTTTTAATCTAGGTGTTTTAAAGTATCTTAGTATGTAGATATGTTACTTTAATTCCCAAATAAAAATTTACAACTCTGTGACTTTGCTTTTTTTGTCTTATCAACATAGTTAAAATTAATCAAGAAATAAATTTCCTTGTGGTATTAAAGCTGTAGAGAAATAAACAGAACATGTTTCTTAGTAATTATACTGATGAAAGCTCATCAGAATTCTAATCATTTGCTACAGAATGAACAAGGTTAGGTTTGCCTAACTATCTATTCAAGAGACAGATATGGGGAGAGGGGCATTACCTATTTTTTATTACTCTCTGGGATTTTTAAAAACTATTATAGTAAAATGATCCAAAAAATGTTTCCTTTGGGTTCCCTGTTACTACACTTTAAAGCTATTATTTCTATAAAGAGAAATGATAAACTACAAGAAATTGTTTATGAGCTCAAATTGTCCTTCTCCATAAATTGTGAGTTGCTCCCCTGACCTGAAGGTCCGTTGTCTTGGGTCTTTTTAAAGCTATGGATGAATGAATTTTTGAGCTAAGAATCATATTATGGTAGGCATTTTTCTCCTTGAATACTTCTCATTTAGCTCTCAGCTCTCTAATTCAAGGAATATTAGATTAGAAACACTTTAAAAATTCTCAAAGTTTATAGCTGCATATGTGAAGAAAAATGGTCTTAAAGATAGCTAAGGACTAAGCCACATATCAAAACTAACACTTGCACTACTCTGAGAAGCAAAATGGCTGCCCACATACTCTTTAAAGCAAGTAATATAACTCACAGGGGAGACATGATTACAGAAATCACATATATCACGGGCAGAGCAGCCCAAGATGTCCTTTCAGGATTGCCTAAGAAGTGTGTATTGCAGGAATTGATTCTTGAGATTAAGACACAGAAAATGTAGTTTGTTTCCTCTTACATTTAAAAAGCATTAATATTAATACATTTATAATATTCAAGTTTGTTTCTATTTTCTTAGTTTATTGGTTTTTTATTTTACAAATATTTATCATGATTTTCCTGCTTAACTTACCATTTTAGCAACTAGGGCATCTAAGAGAAATGATATAGACAAAAACCCTTCACTCATGGATCTTGCATTCCAATGTAGAAAGGAAAAAATTAAAAAGAAACTATAATTGCTATAATTACAGCTGGAAAAAGGTAACAAGAAAGTTCATAAATGAGCACCTAATCTAATCTATTGTTTTTAAGAAAAGCTTCCAATTAAATATGATGTTTGAAATAAGACCTAAATTGTGAAAAGGATTTAACTAGAGAAAGAAATGGAGAAAACATTTTAAGAAAAGGGCACATTGTAATTGGACCTAACTTTAGGCACACTTTGAAATCTGGTAAATTGATTTTGTAACATGCCAAGTCATGCAGCTTCTATGTTTCCTGGTTTATTTTATTCAATTCATTTCATTGTAGCAACGCTTTATTGCAATCTCCCTTTTAAATATTTCTGAAATCCTGTCACTTTTCTTTTCCTAATGCCATTGTTTTACTTAAGACTACATGATTTCTCGTTGGGTTACTATGTCAATCTTCTAATTGATCTCCCTGTCCTGGGCCATCAGTTACCAATTCCCTTTCTCCATTCTCCGTTCACTCTTCACACTGCTGCTAGAGAACATATTTTTAAAATGTATTTATATGATCAGTGCTCTCCATTGCTTAAAATGACACAACATAATCCTATTAAAGTATTAGGTTAAAACTTGAGGCCGGGCGTGGTGGCTCACACCTGTAATCCTAGCACTCTGGGAGGCCGAGGAGGGCGGATTGTTTGAGCTCAGGAGTTTGAGACCAGCCTGAGCAAGAGCAAGACCCCGTCTCTACTAAAATTAGAAAGAAATTAATTGGACAACTAAAAATAAATAGAAAAAATTAGCCGGGCATGGTGGTGCGTGCCTGTAGTCCCAGCTACTCGGAAGGTTGAGGCAGGAGGATTGCTTGAGCCCAGGAGTTTGAGGTTGCTGTGAGCTAAGCTGATATCACGGCACTCTAGCCTGGGCAAAAGAGTGAGACTCTGTCTCAAAAAAAAAAAAAAAAAAATTGAAGACCTTAGTGCACGGGTCTTGGCCATGTTTTATGACCACCAAAAAATTTTAAACATTTTTTCTATGTTTGGGTAATTAACAAAGTTTTATGATGTGGATTTTTCCTGCCTTTTTGTTTAATACCGTGCTACAAACTCTTTCTTTTGTCTACCGTTAAGTACCAACGGTAAGTAATCTCTAGACATACTATGTTTTTCAAGGAGGATTTCATATGGACTGCATGTCTTTTGATCCCATCTCCTCTCACCTCTTCTGGAAAACTTCAAATGTGCTTATAATATTTAGTTGGTACCTTTTCTAGTAACTGTAGATATATTTCATTTTCTAAATTTAAAGATGATTGATTATTAAAATCATACCCTAGCTTCCTTCTTTTCTCTAGGCACAAGTCCATTTAACTTTTTAATTTTTTTTTTTTTACTTCATGGGTACATAATAGTCATGTTTATAGTATACATGTGATGCTTTGATACAGGCATACCATGTGAATTAATCAAATCAGGGTAATTGGGATATCCATCACCTTAGGCATTTAACATTTTTCTTTGTTAGGAACATTCTGATTCCACTATTTTAGTTATTTTAAAGTATACCTTAGCTTTTTTTATATTATAGTCACTTTGTTGTGCTATCAAATATTGTTCATTCTGTCTAACTGTATTTTCTCACACCTTAACCCTTCCCACTTTATCCCATCCTCTGCGCTATCATTCCTAACCTCTAGAAACCATCATTATAATCTCCATCTCAATATCAATTGTTTTAATATCTAGCTCCCACATATGAGTGAGAACATGTGAGATTTGACTTTCTGTGCTTGGCTTATTTCACTTAGCATAATGTCCTCCAGTTCCATCCATATGGTTGCAAATGGCAGGATTTCATTCTTTTTGTGGCTATATAATATTTTATTGTGTATATGTACCGCAATTTCTTTATCCATTCATGCGCTGATGGACAGTTAGGTTGATTTCATATCTTGGCTATTGTGAATAGTGCTTTAGTAAACATGGGACTACAGATTATCTTTTCCATATATTGTATTCCTATCCTTTGAATATATACTCAGCAGTGGGGTTGCTGGAAACTATGGTAGTTTTATTTTCAGTTTTTTGAAGAACCTCTATAGCGTTTTCCATAGTAGTTGCACTAATTCACATTTCCACCAACAGTGTACAAAGGTTCCCCTTTCTCCACATCCTTATCAGCTTTTGTTATTGCCTATTTGATAAAAGCCATGTTAAGTAGGATGAGATGATATATCATTGTAGTTTTGATTTGCATTTCTCTGATGACTAATCATGTTGAACTTTCTTCATATAGCTGTTGGCCATCTGTATGTCTTATTTTGAGAAATGTCAGGGTCCAGATCATTTGCCCATTTTTAAATGGATTATTTGACTTTTTCCTACTGAGTTATTGGAGCTGCTTATATATTTTAATTATTAATCCTTATTAACCCCTATTAATTCCTTGTCAGATGAGTAGTTTGCAAATATTTTCTCACATTCTGTGGGTTGTGTCATCACTTTGTTGATTGTTTCCTTTGCTGTGCAGAAGCTTTCTAGCTTGACGTGATTCCATTTGTCCAATTTTGCTTTGGGTGTCTGTGCTTTGGGGTATTACTCAAGAAGTCCTTGCCCAGCCCAATATCCTGAAGCATTTTGCCAATATTTTCTTTTAGTAGGTACAGGTCTTCCATTTAAGCTTCAATCAATTTTTATTTGACTTTTGTATATGATAAGAGATAAGAATCGAGTTTCGTTCTTCTGCATATGGATATCCAGTATTCACAGCATCATTTGTTAAAGAGACTGTCCTTTCCCCACTGCACGGTCTTGGCAACTTTGTCAAAGACAAGTTCACTATAGATGTGTGAATTTATTCCAGGTTCTCTATTCTCTTCCACTGGTCTGTGTGTCTGTTTTTATGACAGAGCCATACTATATTGGATACTACAGCTCTGTAGTTTAATTTGAAAATAAGTAATGCGATGTCTCCAGTTTTGTTCTTATGCTGAGGATTATTCAGATTATTTAGCACTGTTAGCATAAAGAAATGCTACTGATTTCTGTATGTTCAGTTTTATACCGCAATTTATTTATCAGTTCTGATAGTTTTTGAGTAGAGTCTTTAGATTTCTCTAGATATGAACTCATATCATCAGCAAATAAGGATAATTTGACTTCTTCCTCTCCAATTTGGATGTATTTTATTTCCTTTTCAGCTAGAACTTCCAGTACTCTGTTGAATAACAGTGGTGAATATGGGCATCCTGTCTTTTTCCACATATTAGAGAAAAGGCTTTCAATTTTTCCCCATTCAGTATGATACTAGCTGTGGGTCTTATAGATTTATTTCTTTGCCCTGAATACATATTATATCCTGATTATCTTTATTTCATATTTTTGTCATAATAACTGTGTAGGACTCAGCCAGTTCACATTTTGTTCACTGAGAAGAGGACAATTTTCTTCTACATATTTGTGCCTTATCACAAAGACATCTGCAAATTTGTTAGCATACAATAAATAATGGTAAAATGAATGAATGCTTTTAGTATTTCACATTGTCTCCATTATTTTTTAAATTGAGGGTTTAAATTCTAAATGAAATATTTACAAATTTTAAACAATAATTTTTTTCTTTGTATTGCTTACTATGTTTATTTATGTAAGCATACATCAGAGATATTGTGAGTTCAGTTCCAGCCCACCACAACAAAGTGAATAAAGCAAGTCATGCAAAGTCATACAGATGTTTTGGCTTTCCAATGTGTATAATAGTTATGTTTATACTATACTGTAGTCTAGTAAGTGTGCAACAGCATTATGTCTTTAAAAAGTACATATCTTGATTGAAAAATACTTTATTCCTAAAAAATGCTAAAAATCATCTAAGCCTTCAATAATGATAAACATTTTGCTGATGGAGAGTCTTGCGTTGATGTTGATGGCTACTGACTGATCATGGTAGTGTTTGGTGAATATCGGGGTAGCTATGGAAATTACCTAAAAAAAAGAAAACAATGAAAATTGCTGCGTTAATTGACTCTTCTTTTCACAAAAGTTTTCTCTGTAGCATGTCATGCTGTTTGATTGCATTGTGCCAAAGTAGTACTTCTTTCAAAAGTGGAGTGAAAGCTCTCAAGGCCTGCTGCTGCTTTATCAAATAATTTTATTTAATATTCTAAATCCTTTGTTATCATTTCAATAATGTTTATAGCATCTTCATCAGGAACAAGAAACCACTTTCTTTGCTCATCCATAAGAAGCAACTCCTCATCCATTCAAGTTTTGTTATAAGATTTCAGCAATACATCGCATCTTCAGGCTCCACTTACAATTCTATTCCTCTTGCTATTTCAACCACATCTGCAGTTACTTCCTCCATTGAAGTCTTCAACCTCTCAAAATCACCCATTAGTCCTGGAGTCAGCTTCTTCTAAACTCTTATTAATGTTGATATCTAGCCCTCTTCCCATGAATCATGAATGTTTTTAATAACATGTAGAATGGTAAATTCTTTCCAGAATATTTTTAATTTACTTTGCTCAGATTCCTCAAAGTGATCACTATCTATGGCAGCTATAGTTTTATAAAATATATTTTTTAAATAATAAAACTTGAAAGTTGAAATTACTATTTGATACATGGACTTCAGAATATATTTTGCATTTACAGGTATAAAAACATTAACCTCCTCATACATCTTCATCATAGCTCTTGGGTGACCAGCTTCATTATCAATTAGCAGTAATATTTTAAAAGGCATCTTGTTGTCTAAGCAGTAGTGCTCAGCAGTGGGCTTAAATTAGTCAGTAAACTATGCTGTAAATAGATGTGCTGTTATCCAAGCTTTGTTTGCTCCATTTATAGAGAAACAAAGTAGATGTAGCATAATTCTTAAGGGTCCCAGACTTTTCAGAATGATAAATTAACATTGGCTTCAACTTAAAGTTCACAGCCACATTAGCCCCTAACAAGAGGGTGAACCAGTCCTTTGAAGCTTTGAAGCCAGGTATTGACTTCTCCTCTCTAGCTATGAACGTCTTAGCTGGCATTTTTTTTTTCAATCAAAGACTGTTTCATCTACACTGAAAATCTGTTGTTTAGTGTGGTCACCTTCATCAATGATCTTAGATTTTCTGGATAACTAACTGCAGGGGCTATATCACACTTGCAGCTTTATCTTGTACTTTATTTTACAGAGATGGCTTCTTCCTTTAAACATCATAAACAAACCTCTGCTTGCTTCCAACTTTTCTGCTAAAGCTTCCTTATTTCTCTTAGCCTTCACAGAATTAAACAGTGTTAGGGCCTTGCTCTGGATTAGGCTTCGGCTTAAAGGAATGTTGTGACTGCTTTGATCTTCTATCCAGACCACTAAAACCTTCTCCATATTAGCAATAAGGCTCTTTCATTTTCTTATTATTTGTGTGTTCATTAGAGTAACACTTTTAATTTCCTTCAAGAACTTTTTCTTTGCATTCAGAACTTGGCTAACTCTTTGGCACAAAAGGCTTAGCTTTTGGCCTATCTTGGTTTTTGACATGCTTTCCTCATTAAGCTTAATCATTTATAGCCTTTGTTTTAAATTAAGTGAGAGATGTGCGACTCTTCTTTTCGCATGAACACTTACAAGCCAATGTAGGTTATTAATTGTTCTGATTTCAACATTCTTTTGTCTCAAGGAATTGGGAGGCCCAAGGAGAGGGAGATAGATGGAGGAACAGCTAACCAGTCGAGCAGTCAGAATATGAAACATTCATTGATTAAGTTTGCCATCTTATATGGGCACAGTTCATGGTGCCCCAAAGAATTACAATAGTAATATCTAAGATCACTGATCACAAATCATCAGGACAGACACAATAATCATGACAAAGTTAGAAACATTGCAAGAATTATCAAAATGTGACACAGAGACATGAAGTGAGTACATGCTGTTGGAAATATTATACTGTTAGACTTGCTGGATGCAGGGTTACCACAAACTTTCAAATATAAAGAAGAAAATATCTGCCAAGTGCAACAAAGCAAAGTGTAATAAATCAAGATATGCCTCTAATTAAAAACTATAAATACCATAAAATATTTCATTCTTAAAAACCATAACAATAGAGATTTTGATGTTATCAAATATTTGCACACTTTTCCTATGAGTCTAAGAGTTTTTTAATGTATGTTTGGACTTTTGAAATATTATTTTGCAAAAAAACTGAAATGCATGAAATACATTTCACAAATATGATTCAGAAGGACCAGTTTATGGACCATGCTCAGCATGCACACAACTGAATTGTTAAATGATTTATACCAACAGCAAGGTAGTGAAAATAACTGGGAAATGAAAACTGTTTTCTTACTTAGATTGCATCTACCGAGGTAGATGAAAGAAATGTTGAGGCAAGGGTCTGGCAACATTTTCTTTTTCACTTATAAATTCCCTCCCCTCCCATGTATACACAAACGTTTTTATACTCCTTTCTTAGTTCTTGTTTCTAAATGCAAAACAAATTCAACTTCAAAACAATAGCTGGAGCTGTTACAATCTTGGAATTTTTTGTAATATATATGTAACTGAGACATATATATATATAAATTATGTATAAAAATATAAAACCAAATGATATTTCACCAATAATTTGCTCATACTCTTTCATTATAACACATTTAGCATAAAGTATGCACTCAATATCTGTTGAATGATCTTGTTAGACTTACAGATAATGTTTTATATTTAATTAGAACTATTTTAAATTCTCATTTGAGGGATTCTGATGTTACTTAGTTCTTTCCCAAGCTCTCTTCAGAAAATACTTATCTACTTGGTATTCGAACAGTCTTCTCCAGATAAATGAATCTGTCTTTAATTTATAAGTCACTGTGAAGGGCACAGCAGGAAGTATTGTGGGAAAATTTTAAAAATGGATGCTAAATTTCTGCTTTTTAACAAAAGGAGTGTATAACATAGACTTAAACTCACTCCACTCAAAAGCAAACAAGCAAACAAAAACATCAGAAAAATATATAAAACAATAGTTTCCAGACATTAGATAATAGATAATATAGGTCTGTGATCCCTAACAGCAGGAAATGAGTTTGGGATATGCTGCAACTTCCTTGGATGTCTGCCTACAGACACATTTTGAATATTAGGGCATAAAGCAAAGTGATCTCAAAGACAGCCTAGCAATATCTTTAATTGAGATGACAGAGATGAGAGTTTAGGAAATCTTCAGAGTTTGAGTGTTGGAAGAGACATTCTGGAAAGGAAAAAGCTACCCAGAAAATGAGATTTAGATATCTCAACTGAGGTCTTCTTGTATTTTTATTTGTACACTGAGTTCTGTGTGTGTATGGTGAAATTCCATGAGACCAGGCAAAAATGATGGAGAAACTATGAGCTGAAAAATTTCCAAAGATCACAGAGAGCTTGTAGAAGTTTGAGCTCTATCATTATTGATTATCCAGGGCATTCAGTAGAGATACTACAAGGGTACCACCTTGGTAGAAGTGTAAAGCTATATATGAAATAAAGTCTTAATTAGTACCAAAGCTATTGAAAGAACAAAAAGTAGAAAATAAATAAATAAATAAATAAATAAATAAAGTCTTGAAACACAAAGCATGATGCAAAGCTTCCAACTTATTCAAAGGGATAAGCTGGTAAGCAAATAACTTTATTGCCCACAAAAACAAAATCCAATGCTCTTTATTGGAATACAACAATACAATGTACCTTGTGATTTCACTGCAGAGGAAGGACCAATTTCTCCAACTCAAAATTGGTTTAGATGTCAAAACTGATTATATTACACATGTACCAAGAGAGTATATACGTATTTATTGCCCGTGATAATTTGAGTCTCAGCATCCATTGAGGCCTTGAATGTTTGTCAATTGGTGCATCTTAGCACTTATTAGAATTAATTTAGATAACCTATGTTGTAGAGACAGAGCCAATTGGCAAAAATGAGATGGACTATTGTCCCACTGTCAAGAAACACTTACTGATTCTCTCAACATTAATTAACATTGTGGGTGCTGAGAGGGTCAATTACTATTTCTTGACAATGGGACAATGGTCAATCTTTTTTTCTTAGATCCTTTTTTAGTATTTGTGTTTCCCAAATGAGTATGCCAAATGAATCTCCTTGGAGAAGGATGCTATCAATACAATGTCATATCCATGTTCTTGTAGAAAGTTGAGTGCAGTATTTTGAACCCATGTATGGATTAAGGCCTCAAAAGTTAGCTAATTGGTACATTTTAGCACAAGTTAAGGTAATTTAGATAACCTATGTGATAGATGCACAAAATTTAATTCTCTTGAGAAAGAAAAACAAGTTTGGGAGAATCACACTTCCTCATTTCAAATTATGGTACAAAACAGTAGTAATGAAAATGCTATGGTACTGGCATGAAAATAAACACATACACCAATGAATAGAATAGAGAGCCCAGAAATAAACCCAAGTGTATACAATCAACTAATTATCAAAAAGGCCACCAAGAAGACGCAATGGGGAAAAGATATTTCTTCAATAAATGGTGTTGAGAAAATAAATATCCACATGTAAAAGAATGAAACTGGACCCTAATCTTACACTACAGACAAAAATCAACTCAATACTAAAAGCCTAGATATAAAACCTGAAAGTCCTAAACGAAAAATGTAGGAGAAAAGATTTTTGAGATTAACCTTGGTAATGATTTTTTGACCCCGAAATGACCCCAAAAGTATAGACAATAAAAGCAGAAGTAAATAAGTGGGACTACATCAAACTAAAAGGCTTCTACACAGCAAAGGAAACAATCGACAAAGTGAAAAGGCAGTCAACAGAGAGGGAGAAAATATTTGCAAACCATATAGCACATATGTGGTTAATATACAAAATATTTAAGAAACACATATAACTTAATAGCAGAAAATCAAATAACTCAATTAAAAAATAGGAAAAGAAACTGAATATATCTTTCTCCAAAGCAGAAATAAAAATGGCAAACAGATACATAAAGTGTTCAACATTACCAATCACCAGGGAAATGCAAATCAAAACCCTAATAAGATATAACCTCACACCTATTATCAAAAAGACATGTGATTAAAAAGTGTTGGTGAGGACATGGAGAAAAGAGAACCCTTGTACACTATTGTTGAGAATGCAGTTTGGTGCAATCATTGTGGAAAACAGTATAGAGGTTTCTATGAAAATGTTAAAAACAGAACTATTCTATGACCCAGAAATCCATCTTCTGGACATATCCCCAAAGGAAATGAAATCACTTCCTCATAATGATATCCATAACCTTATAGAAATCTAATGTGCAGCATGAGGACTAAAGAAGAAAGGTAACTATGTTAGTTTATGAATATGTTAATTTAATTGATGATTATAATCATTTCACTATACCTGCATATCAAAATATCATATTTTATACCATAAATATATACAATAAAAATCAATTATCACTCTTTTTATTTGTCTATTGCATAAATATTTTTAGTGAATGTTGGATTTCCATTGGTGGTCAAATCACAGCCTTCTGTATGGATAGACAGATAGATAGATAGATGGCTGGATTAATTGTAAAGAATTGTGTCATGCAGTAGAAGCTGAGAAGTTCAATTGATCTTTTATCTGTAAGCTGGAGGCCAAGGAGAGCCAATGGTGTAAGTTCACTTCTAATCTCACAGGAAAACTGATGTCCCAACTTGAAAATAGTAATTCAGAGAGAATTAATTCTTCCTTATTCTTCCTTTTATTCTATTCAGGCCCCAGTGGTTTGGACAGGGCCCGCCTATGTTGGGTAGGGAAATCTGATTTACTCAGTCTACCAATCCAAGTGCTAATTCATCCAGAAACACCTGCACAGACACATTCAGAATAATGTTTAACTAAGTATCTGGGCACCAGTGGCCTAGTCAAATTGACACATAAAATTAACCATCACACTCAGTAATTTCTTTTTGTGGGGAGGAGAATCCTCCTCTCCATCCTGCTCGTATTTATAACTTCATCCTCCAGAGTGTCCCAAATCAGTATCATTAGAATTAGGGGCCTAATCCATGGCCATAGCTACTTTGGGAGACTTTGGGACTTCAGGCTTAAGTTGTAATTGAACTAATCCCTTGGCATGTTATGAAATGTTGGCACTCAATTGAATTCAAAATCTTTTTTGGTCCCTTTAGTCTTGCCCAACACATTGATGATGCTTCTGGCCCTTTGAGAGGCATGGGTGTGAAAGTATTTAGGGTCACTTTTTATCAGGGTCTGTGATAAAAGATGCTATGTATCATAAACACATACATGAAATTCTTAAAAAACATTTGCAATTCAAATCCAGTGATTTGAAAAGAATGATGCGTCATGATAATGTAAACTTTATTCCAGGAATGTAAGGTTAATTTAATATTCAAAAATTATCAGTTTTTTGATTCATCACATGAAAAGATAAAAGTAAAAAGTCATAAGATCATTTTATTAGATACACTCATGATCAAAGTTCTTAGCAAACTAAAATTAGAAGGAGACACTCTCAACCTGGTAAAGGGCTTATATGAAAAATCTGCAAGTGAGATTATATTTAATTGCAAAAGACTAAATACTTCTCCCTAAATTTGGGAACAAAGATGTCCATGCTCATCACTTTTATATAATATTGTGCTGAGGTCCGACCCAGTACTATAAAGGAAAGAATAAAAACAAAAATATTATAGAGTAGAAAACAAGTTTAACTGCCATAGTTTGGAGATAACCTGATTGTGTACATAGAAAATCTGAAAGGATCTAACCAAAAAGGTATAAAGACTAAAAAATGAGTTTACCAAGATTCTATAGTCAATGCATACTGTGTCAATCTAAAATAATTTTATGGCTAATATATTAAAAATGAAAAATTAGAAATTGAAACAAAATAGCAACAAAACAAAATGAATAAAGTTAAACTTAGTAAGATATGTTCACAATTTGTATGTTGAAAACTAAAAAAATTCCCCCAAACTTATATACAAAGAATGCCTATATAAATAGAGTCATATACCATGTTTATGCATGAGAAAATATAATATTGTTGCCACCCATCCAGTTTCATTTGCCCACTCCCCAAGAGGAAGCCAACATGCTGAGACAACAGGAAAGAATGTTTACAGCACTGAAAGAATTTATTCCACATAGCGCTAAGCGAAGAGATGAAAGAAATTTCTCAAATCCACCTCCATGAGAAATTGGGGGACAGAGTTTTTAAAGATAGTTTGGCCTAAGCAATATATTCTATTAATTGGCTATGTTTAGGATGGAACCATAGGGTTGTAGAAATTGTCTTCTGTCCTGACCAGGTTCTTGGGAGGGGATCACAAGACTAGTTGAGTCAGTTCCTCAGTATGGGCCGCTGGTCTGGGTGGATCAGCTCTTCCACTGGAATATGGGAACTGGAAGATACCTCAGAAACTACTGCTAGGTTTCAAAGGGATGATATTATCTACGGAGAAAGCTAAGAATCTTTATGACCACAAGCTATGTGGCTCCAGAGTGGCAATTATAAGAGAAGCAAACAGGGGGATAATGGCTAATTATTATCATGATTTTTAGCTAGGCCTATGTCTTATTTTTAGCTAGGCCCTTACCACAGTTCTCACCTTATGCCCATTTTTATTAATTTGTAAGGGCAGTTTTGATATTGCATTAAAGTCAATTCTGTCAAAAATGATCTATGAGAACTACAAAAGTCTCAGCACAAATGACTCTTTGGATCCCCATACCTGCCACCATGCTTACGTGAGACTGGGCCAAACTCTCCCATACCTTTTATTGGCCCAAGATCATGTCCTTAGACCCTAGGCCTTTAAAATACCTGCCTATTCTATCAAAAAATCCCAAAACAACAATGCTATCAAGGATGTGGAGAGACGGGAACACTCTTACACTGCTGGTGGGATTGCAAATTAGTGCAACCTCTGTGGAAAAGAATTTGGAGATACCCCAAAGAGCTAAAAATAGAAATACCATTTGATCCAGCAATAGCACTATTAGGCATCTACCCAAAAGAGCAAAAGACATTCTATAATAAAGACATCTGCACCCGAATGTTTATGGCAGCACAATTCACTATTGCAAGGATGTGGAAACAACCCAAGTGCCCATGGATTCATGAGTGGATTATTAAAATTTGGTATATGTATATAATGGAATATTACTTAATTATAAGAAATGACAGTGACTCAGTTATAAGAAATGACCTAGCACCTCTTATATTTTCCTGGATAGAGCTTGAGCCCATTATCCAAAGTGAGGTATCACAAGATCGGAAGAATAGGCTCCACCTGTACTTGCCATCAAATTGGCACTGACTGATCAACACTATGGTGCTCACACAGTAGTAATATTCTCCAGGGATTAGGGGGTTGGGGGAGTGAACTCACAACTAATGGGCGCGGTGAGCACTGTAGAGGGGAAGGGCATGCCTCTAATCCTTGCTTGGGTGAGACAAAGACATAAAATGTAACCAAAATGTTTGTATTCTCATAATATCCTGAAATAAAAAAAAAAAAATACCTGCCTAAAAGAAGCATAACCCCTAAAGAATTTAGTGTTTATTACAGCAAAAACATGGCTATAGGCTCCTGACTTCCTTTTCATATAGCATTTACTTTAGGACATTTGCAATTGTAAATCCTTTCTCTGTCCCTTTGAGATATAAACTTCTTACAATTCAGAAATGTTTCCACAAGGACCTGGGAGACATCTCTTTTAAATGCAAACGTTTAGGATGATAGATCCCATTTCTTCCAGTTCCTTTAGGAGGGTAAGAGCTTAACTTTGGTGAAGACCTTGCTCCAATTGCAAAACTATTTGCTGTCATAAAGATGAGAGAAGTTTGTTTCTCCTCTGGATAATGGATAAGAACCAATTAGCAAACATAGGTGGCCTAATCTCAGTGACCAATCTCCTCCTCCTTAATGTTCTTCAATACTTTTTTTTAGCATAATCCACATTTAAAAAGTCTCCTGCTTTCCTTTCAATAGACTGAAGCTCAATTTATTTTAATCCTTAAGTCTATCTAAACTGCTGCTGTATTCTGAATAAAATGTGTCTTGCCATTTTTAATAAGTGCCTTGTGAATAATTTCTCTTTAAAAGAATGTTACATATATTCATCTAATATTTAATAAAATCCCAATCAAAATCCCAGGAGGCCTTTTTGTAGAAACTGAAAGCTGATTCTAAAATGTTCAGAGAAATAATAAGGGCCTGAAATAGCCAATAAATAAATAAAATATATAAAAAAAATTGTCAGAGAAATTAGACTATTTCAAGACTTACAGTGAAGCTATAGTAATAAAAACAGTGTGGTATTGATGAAAGGATAGGAATATAGAAAATGGAATAGAATAGAGATTCCAGTAATAGACCCACTCATTTATAGTTGACGGATTTTTTTACAAGGGTGCCAAATAGTTGAATGGGGAGAGGGTTGTTCTCTCAGAAAATCTGAAACAAAACCAATGTTAAAACAGCTTATTTTACACATGGTGAAAAATATTTAACACCCCTCATTACACACCATAAAAAAATATTAAATGAAATGTATCATAGAAGCAAGAATAAACATTTCTATAAGGAAAAATAGGAGAAAATATTTGCAACCTAGAATAGGCAAAGATTTCTTAGCTAAGACATAAAAAGTATAAATCATAAATTTTTAAAGTGATAAATTAGATAGGATCAAAATATTGGTCAGAAAACCAAAGGCAAGCTACAAACAGGGCGAAATATTTGCAATATGTATAGTAGGTAAAGAAGTTCCATCTAGATAATGTAACAAATTGATACCACAGAATAATAAGCAAAAAAAAAAAAAAAAAAAAAAAAAAAAAAAAAAAAAAAAAAAAAAAAAAAAAAAAACAATTAAGACACAGACAAAAATGTGAACAGTGCTTATCATGAGAACATGAAAAAAAATTGACATAATAATCAGGGCACTACATACTAAAACAACACTTAGACGCTACTATACATTCATTTTAAAGTCTTAAAGAGAATGACAATTCAATACATTGGAGTAAATGTGTAGCAACTAGAATTCCCACATATTTCTGATAGGAATGTAAGCTGGGTACCACCATTTGAAAACACTTTGGTACCATTTTATATTAAACATACACTTTTCATATATCCTGCCAATTTCACCCTGTAATGTTTACCTCAGAGAATTGAAAATATATGTTCATATAATGACTTGTACCTAGATATTCAATGCAGCTTTATTAATAATAATAAAAACAAAACAAACAACAACAAAAAAAATCCTACAAATGACCATCTACTAATCCAAGCATGAATGGTTAAACAAATTGTGGTATATCCATATAATGGAATACCACTCAAAAAATAATAATAAAAGAGAAAGAACAAATTACTACTATATGAAATAACATAGATTAATTTCCAAACCATTACCCCAACTGGTGAAAAAAAAATTGATACAAATGTGCATATTGTGTATGATTTCTTGACTTCATTTATACGAAACTCTAAACAAGAGAAGTTTAATCTAATATTAGTGACTTCAGGTATATCTGTGGTTGCTTCAGAATAGGGGAGTGTGTGACGGGAAGGAGTGATAAAAATTTTTGATATATTGAAATTTTTGATTAGATAAGAATATACATTTGTTGAACTTCACTGTTAAAATGGGCATATTTTATTATGTGTAAAATTAGGCCTCCACAAGTTGACTTAAAAAAATGTTTACGCAAAAAATAAACACCTTGAACTTGTTACAATTTAAAACCTGCTTAATATGAAAAAGCACTTATGGTGGATTTTGCCTTTATACATCTTCTATCATTTGAATGGAGCTATTTGAGAATACATATCACAGGAAATAAAAGAAATGAAGATTGAAATTACTTGAGGTGGAAGAATTAATTCAGATTGAATAAATTTTAAGCAAAGAGCTTAGGTATTCTCTGAGAAGACTGAGGCTTTCTCTACAGCTCTCCTTTTTCTTTCTGAGCCCTCTCCATAATCACCATTAAGGGTCCCTTCTTGCCAATGTAGGCTTTTTTTATTTAGCACCTCAAAACTTCTCTAGCCTCTGTTTATATCTAGTTCCAAAGCCACTTCCACATTTTTAGGTATTTTTCATAGGAGCATGCCTAATTTTTGGTACCAATTTCCTGTCTTAGTTCAGGTTGCTGTAACAAAAATACCGTAGACTTCGTGGCTTATAAGCAACAGAAATTTGTTTCTCATAGTTCTGGAGTTTAGAAGACTAAAGTCAAGGTGCTAGCATGGTTGGATTCTGGTGAGGGTCCTTGTTTTTGTTGCAGACTACCAACTTCTCATTGTATGCTCATATGACAGAGAGCAGAGCTGAGCAAGCCCTCTCAGCACTCCTGTAAGCACACTCATCTATTCACGAGGCTTCTGTGCTCATGACTTCATCTGATACTATAATAATTACCTTCTGAAGGCCCCACTTCCTGTTACCATCATATAGTGTTGGCGGAGAGGGTAGACTTTCAACATGTGCATTTGGGGAGGTTCCTTCCATAACACCATAGGAAAGTGCTCACTGAGCAAGACAGTATCATAGTTATATTTTATTTAAAAATGAAAAAAGTAGTAAAGATGCATTTGTCATTTCTTTTAAATTTAATTTAGAGAATAGGAGTTGTTACCTTCTCAAATTTTTGACAAGCTTAAAAGGAACAGGGAAAGAGAAGATAGGATAAAAAATAATCGTATGGGAATCAGAGGATAAGTTTTAATTGATGAGCTGCTTGCTTTAGGAGATTTTTTTCCCAGATGAGTGTGTGGATACCTTGGATACTTTCTTATTAACTTTTTTCCCTATCATAAAATTACAGCAAATAATGATTATTTGCCTATACTCTCTGTTGGAGACTATGTATTATAAATCTTTGTAAAGATCCACACATATCTGCCTTGTTAAATCTTCCATGTTCAGAGTGCTGAGTAATTACCGCTTATTGGTACCGAGATCCATTCAGGCACTTAGAACATGAATGCATGTTGACTTCATGAATCATTCATATCTCCCCCCCACACACACACAAAAAAAAGAATTGGATTTGTGAATCCAAAGGCAGCACAATGGATGAACACGGCATGACAGCACATTTCCATTCTGTGACTGTCCTTCATCAATTCACGTTGCATGAAGAAGTTTACATTGCTATGGCCACCTTTTACATTTGCTGCTGTGGCTTAATTTTTCTTTATCAATATTCCCTCACTTCCTAACATCTGAGCTCTAACACCAATAGCCCAACTCAAACTCTGAATTCCACCCTTCTATCTTTTTTCATCTCACAGTCTGATAAAACACAGTAAAATGCTTTTTGGCATTTCCACTTAGATGTACAATAAGCATCTCAAACTTAGGAGTAACAAAAACAAACTCAAAATTTGTACCACT
Organism: Indri indri; assembly: GCA_004363605.1. Taxonomy (NCBI): domain Eukaryota; kingdom Metazoa; phylum Chordata; class Mammalia; order Primates; family Indriidae; genus Indri; species Indri indri. Next base: position 87,187 of record RJWJ010002766.1, read on the forward strand.
GCCCTCACACTTGCTCCCTTTCCTTCCTCAATTAATGAAAACTCTGGCTTTCAATTTTTCAGACCCAGAACCATGACTCAGTTTTGTCTCCTTTTTCTCTCATATCTTACATCCAATCTGTTAGTAAATCTTCTTGATTCTATCTTTAAAATATGTTCAGAGTCAAACTTATTTCCACCTTTTCCATCACTACCACCTTCGCCCCAGAACAATAATCTCTCAACTGGATTATTTTAACAGCCTCCTGGATGGTCTTCCTTCTTCATCTTTGCCCTCGTACAGCCTGCTTGCCAGAGAGGAGGTGGAATGATCCTATTAAATTGTCAGTCAGAACTCATCACTCCTCTGTTCCAAACCAGCCAACAGCTTCTGTCTCACTCAGAGTAAAACCTGAATTTACGACCATGAATTACAAGGCTTTGAATGATTAGATTCCTCATTAAATCTTTGATTTCATATTCTAATATTCTCCCCTTGGCTCACTCTGTATAAGCCACACAGGCTCTTGGGCTCTGGCACTATTACTTGAAAGTGCTAAGCATACCTTCACCTCAGAGAATTTTATTTGTTATTTCTTCTCTCTGGAAATCATTCCTTAGATTTTTGCCTTGTTTAAATCTTTGCCTCCTATGCTCTCTGCTCAAATGACATCTTATCAGTAGCGCTTTTTTGATGACTCCTTATAGTAGGTCATTAAATATGAAATGTCCAATTTTCAATGAAAAGTATAGTTATTTATAACTCAAACAAGAAGCAGTACAATTAATCAAAGTATGCGCCTAAACTATCAACACAGTTTTACCATCTTAACTGTAGCTTCTTCATGCCAGCAACAAAGAAATCTGGAGAAAGAGGGGAGATGAAATCGCAAAAGGCATTTTCCACAGCTTGTTGAGAACTGAATATTTTTCCGAGCAGAAAGTGGTCCAAAGCCTGGAAGAAGTGGTAGTCAGTTGGTGTAAGGCCTGGTGAATATGGTGGATGACAGAGAGTTTCCAAGTCCAGGCTCTATAGTTTAAGCAGCATTGTTTGTGCGACATGTGGTCGATCATTGTCTTGCAAGAGAACTGGCCTATCTCTAGTGACCAATCTTGGCTCCTTAATTGCAAGCATCCTCATCATTTCATCCAGTTGATTGCAGTAGACATCTGCTGTAATCAATCAACCAGGTTTCATGAAGCTATAGTGGATAAAACCACCAAACAGACACCATTAGCTTTTTTTTTGATGAATATTCAGTTTTTGACCGTGTTTTAACACTTCAACCATTGTGTCGAATGCTTGAGATTGTCAAAAAAAAAATCTATTTTTCATCACACATAACAATACAGTATAGAAATGGTTCACCTTTATATCATTATAACAAAGAAAGGCAAGCTTCGAGACAATTTCTCTTCTGATGCCTATTTAATTCATGCAGTACCCATCTATCCAGCTTCTTCACCTTGCCAATTTGTTTCAAATGGTCCAATATTGTTGGAATAAGAACGTCAAACCTTGCTGCTAATTCACATGTAAGTTGAGATAGATTTGCTTCCACTACCGCTTTGAGCTCATCATTATCCACCTTGGTCTCAAGTCTCCTGTGTGCCTCATTTTCAAGATTAAAATCACCAGAGCAGAACTTCTCAAACCATCGGCATACTGTGCCTTCATTAGCCACATCCTTCTCAGACACATTGTTGATATTTCAAGCTGTCTGATGCATTGGTTCCAGGTTGAAACTCTTATTTGAAAATAACATGAGTTTTTGACTTATCCATGGTTTCACAAAAATTACTCTAAAAATTTTTTGAGAGGTAATCACAAGCCAAACATGAGCTTGAAAGATGAGGATGCATCTTCACAATAAACATAAAACAAGAAGTGTCAAACTGAAATGTCAGAGATGACAACTGTCAAACTTAGTACTTAAGGAAATTGGGCATTTTTTACTTAAAAACCTAATAACATACTCTCCTATCCCACCTATTCTATACTAGTCTAATTCTGTATTTTTCTTCATATATATTTTAAGATTTTTTTTCTCTATAATCCCACTAGACTGTAATCTTGAGAATGGAGAATTTGTTTGTTTATTGCTGTAAGTAAAGTAACTAGAAACGTGATAGCCACGTAGTGGCTGTTTTGTAATGAATTAATAGTCTCCAAACATCATGTACCCATACATCTATGATATCTGTTCAGCTAATTGCTTGACCTCAAGGTTTATTATGAAATCTACTTAAAATTTCTATCCTTCATAGAAGGAAATTGGAAGAAAAGATACTGTTTACTTTTGATCTCTATTATTCTCTTAGTTTGGTTTCTTCTTTCTATCTCTGCTTTCTAAATATGTTGTCAATTCCAGGATAAGTTTAAATTTTCTCTTCCAATCATTCCACTCTGAGGTACATCTGTATTGTGTTATATCTATAAACAAAAACAAGCCATGAACTTGATGGGTAATATTATTTAGCTATGTATATCCATTTCCTTGTGTCTTTACACAAACTACAATGCTTATGCGCTATAGATCTAAAGGCAATAATGTTAATATACTCATTATATATAATGCACAAGTAATAGAAAAGTAAAATTTTCTTTAGCTCATTACTCATTCCTCTATTCATGAAATATTTATTGACCCTTCCTTTGTGCTAGATTCTATGTCGGGGCCTGAGATCCAGCACAAAACAAGAGACTTGTTTCCTGCATGAATCTTCTGAGGATTATAGCTATTAGATCAATAACCACAGAAAAACGTTTTTAACAGAGTTATTGAGAAAAATGCAGAGGGTTCTATGGGAAAATACCACTGAAATAAAATATGCACAGAACATGAGACATTACCAAGATAAATGTGTCAAAACCACACATTTGAACTGTGTGACTACTACATGGCAAAGCTAGAGAAGTTAAAAGCTGTGCTTCTGAAATAAAATAATTGCTTTGTAACTTGTGATCAAGAAATCCATCAATGGATCAATCAAAACAGCAATGCTGTTAAATTATATAAAATAGCTCTAACTGAAATTTATATATTTTTATACATAATCGCAGGAAGCACAACTCACAGTCAATTATGCTAACATATTTTCCCACTAGAAAATATAGTCTGAAAGTATTTTGAAAGTTCAATATCAAGTAGATAGTTTGTCAGGTGTTTTTACACCACACAATAAATCTTATCTTTGCCAGACAAGAATAAATGTGCTAGTTCTTTTGTATTTTGACTTTTAAGTTGGAGCCAGAAGTGCACTGAAATCAACTTCTGACTAGAAGAGATAAAATAAACTCTCCAAAGAGCTGAGCCTGTCAAAGTAGATGAAAAAAACATCTCTCTCGGATGCTCAAATAATAGATGCTGCATACATAAGTAAAATTCAAGAGAAGCTTCAGTTCTTCTCACATTTAAATTAAGTTTTCTTGTTCAAGCCAATGCTGGATTTCAGCATCTTTACTTAGTCACACTGGACAGAAAAATGTATTTGGATCTATAAATATTAGAGTTTTTATTGATGTGACACTGAATTTCTTTTCACCATAATGAGGCCGATTCTGGTACAAAAGAGATGAATGAAGAACACTCAGGACTTTGTTGCTATGGAAACCAGCGATGTCTTTTCCTCACGATTAGACATTGAAGTAACTGATTTCCATTTTTTTGATTTTTTTAGTGCAGAGTAATATATCCTGATTTTTTAACTTCTAATCTAATAATCTACCTTTTTTTTGCACTGATTTCATTTGCTTTATTCCAGGAGTCTCTGAATTACTATCAGTTACATATTAAATAAACTGGAAATCCTTGTGTTCGTCAGTTGTAATGAAAAAGGAAAACTTTGAGTCGTCATTTAACTCTGAAGTTGTACCAAAAAACTGCTTATTTTAAGAAAGAGATGACATGAGAATTTTTACCTTTAAGGAAGTAGTTGCTGCATATTATACTTAATTACTGTGTGTTTATGCGTGGACTTGCACATGGATGTTTATAGTGTATGCGACAAGGTACATTTCTGGAAATAGATACTTTTACAAAGAATTAAAACGACACATCAATAATTTAAAGATTGCTGAACACCAATTTATATAACAATGAAACAAAATTCTGTTATTAGGACATTATTACCTGGAAATGGACAGAGAAAGCACTCTTATACATAGGATAATCTGTATGGATTTTTGAATAGATATCAATGCATAATCATTTATACCAGTTAAATTAACTTTATACATTAGAATACATTTTGTATTTAATCTTTGATATGTGGAACATCAATGGTGCAGACAGCAGATTGGGTCAACAAATTTGAAAGTATTTTTTTTCCCCTTCGTAAATTTTTCTGTCCAAGTTCAGGACATAAAATAGCACATTCACTTGTTGCCATCTAACATTTCTTCTCTACTTGGTCACACATATTCAAATCCATCCTAAAGTATGTGCTACAAAATTTGGCTATAGATTCCTACGTAAATCTGGACATGTTTAAAAATAATTTCTGGGCATATGCAAACTTGCCTCTAGTTAATGTATTTCTTATTTTTTGTCTACAAATGTAATATGCATTTAATTACAACAATATTAAATAAATTCAAAGCAGAATAAAATAGAATAGAAAATAAATTCATTCTTTCTTTCTATTTTATATTAAACTTTTCATATTAACACTTATGTATAAGAGACTAAATAACACAAGATGACTTTAGAAACGTATCTTTGTCACCCTACCCCATCCTTAATCCTGCTCCCCCAAGAAAAATTCTTTGGTTAATTTATACTTTCAGTTTGAACGATAGTTCCAGCTGGACTTAATGAAAATCTCATTTCACGCTTCATCTTTGAGTCTGAGCATTGGTAGAAACCCTGTGTAATGGACAAAAGTGAGTCAAGGGTATTCCTCTTCGTATCTTAGTGATAAAATTAATTTCTCACTCAGTCTGGAAACTTGTTTGTTATTCAAAATTCCACTATTTCTTACTCCCCAGATCCAATCCAAGACTAAGTTATACTTTGTTCAAACCCATTCTTTCTCTATTCTACAACCAAAGTCGGAAATTGGAAATTCATTTTTTCTCTCCTATACTATTGCAACAGTCACCTGTCTTCCATCATGCTGATCTGACACATTTTTACCTTTTATCCAGTCTACTGCCAAGGCAATCTGTCTAAAGCAAACAAAATCTTACCTGTAGCAACCTGATTAAAATATTTTACTTTCTCCTTCGAACTGTTGTTTGGTCTTCAGCATTAGCATGTTGTAAAAAGGAAAGCAGTCTTTGTTCAAAGAAGCATAAATGTATTGGTGTGAACATAATTATACATTTTTTCTTGTAGGATTTCTCAACATCTTTCGTATTTTGATATACTTTGGAAATTACGAAGGATGGGGGTAAAGTTTGAATGTTTTTTCCTCTTTGTCTTCGAGCAAGTAATACTTTTCCATCCTAACAGAACATTGCTCTGTGTCTGAATTTGGAGGGAAATATGATCTACCAAAAAAAGTCGTATCTCCGTAAGTTGACCCTTCTTTGTAAGGATTCTTACTCACATCTCCAGCTTCATCTTCTCTAACGTCCCACTTTATGTTCTTGTCACTTAAAGTTTTAGTTTATAATAAAAGTTTAGTTTTATCAGTAAAGTTAATAAATTTTATACCAAATTGCCTTATGCCTAGAAACTTTATTCACTGTAGTAAAATGCAATAAATAAATGAATGGATGCATAAATATATAAATAAATGCGTTCTGACTCTTCCCTGAATACATGCCAATTTTTAATAGGATTTTGCAGTTCCTTTTATTACGAGGTAAATCTATTTGTGTAGCCCTGAATCTGGCCTGGCCTTGTGACTTCCTGTAGCTAGTACTTTGGCCAATAGAACATGCAGAAGTGGCATTACACCAATGCAAAGTCTAGGCTTGAATAGGCTTTAATCCCATTATTCCTTTTAAATCTTTGCCAAGCCTCCCTGTGAACAAGCCCGGGATAGTCCCCTAATATTGACAGATGTGGCAAAGTCTCCTCTTACTGTCCCCTTGCCTCAGTCCAAAGCCACCCAATTCCTCAGAAGCAGATCTGCCCAGAGGCCTGTGAATGTATGTCGGCACTCAGTTAAGACCAGAAGCACAAGCAAGCTGAGCCAAGTCCAAATTGTCAAATGGAAATTGTCAATAAAGGGAATTGAGGGCTACATAATTGAGAGCAATCATAAATGGTCAATGTTTTAAGTCAATAAATTTGGTGGTTGTTACACAGAAATAGCTGAGCAGTATTCCCATGTGCTTCCCTTTGACTGCCACATTCCTCTCACATTTTTCATAAAACTGGCTCTTGCTAAGACTCAACTAAGAAAATATCTACTAGAAGGATCAATTGTGGCCACTCCTTTCTGGGCTCATTGTATCCATGCATACTGTTACATACAGTTAATCTATTACAATAAAATTACATTTATAGTCTGTATTCTCCCAAAGCTATATTCCTAAGGATGCAAACTGTTATTAGTATTCCTAGCCCTTATATCCACAAATTCCCTTGCTCATAATAGCATCTCAGTATTGAGCTATTCTTAACTGAGACGTCATAGCTATTGTTCCTGGAGATTTATTATAATAGGTAAATATGATACAGCCATTTGTTTATTTCTTCAGGTTAATTTTTATTCATTTACATTCCCTGCCAGGCAAAATTCCTAGTGGATATATTCCATGAATGTATTATTCATTGTATTCAATAATACAAGTCATAAAACAAAATTTTACATCTGGAATTCTCCTTAGAGACCACATATCTCTAAACTTAACACTCCCCACAACCTAGAAGCAGATATTTTCATTTCTACTCCACAAAGAAAATTTAAAGAATAAGGAATATATGTTTTAACTTCCATGAAACCTACATAAATATTTGTTATCTTTGCTTTCACTCCCAATGCAATGAAAGAATTTTCTTTCTCTTCCTATCTAAGTTGAATTCCTCTTCTTTCCTGCTGTATCTGATTTATTCTGCCTTCTTTAAGGTCTCTTTTCATCTCTGGTACTTTGCTGTACTGATTTTATTCAAGATCAGTCCCTCACCCCCAAACTATATGGATTTTCTTGCCCTAATACCATTTATTTAATGCTGGCCATATTATTACTCATAACACTATATCGTCTATGCTAACCATTACCAATTATTCCATCAAAGGTTGTTACCATGTCTTGTTGATGGTAACCATAAATGCAAGCATCATTCAGAGTATGCAGGAAGATGTGAACAGTAGTTTGTTTTTTGGTTATGTATTTTAACTAGAAAACCCTAAGAACTCTTCCAAAAGACTCTTAGATTTGATAAATGAATTCAGCAAAGCCTCAGGTTATAAAATCAATGTACAAAAATCAATAGCATTCCTGTACACCAACAATGACCAAACTGAGAACCAAATCAAGAATTCAATCGCATTTGTGATAGATTCAAAAAAAAAAAAAAAATGAAAATACCTAGGAATAAATTTAACCAAGGAGGATAAAGATCTCTACAAGGAGAATTACAAGTCACTGATGAAAGTAATTATAAATGACACAAATGAATAGAAAAATATTTCTCTTAGGTTGGTTAATTTCATACACAGGAATCATTCACTCTTCTGGCTAGGTAGGAGGTATATAAATACGGACTACCAGCATTCTATAATAATTGTAGGATATTATAGTGTCTTAAAATTTATTACGTTTACTTTTATGTAGTCCCTTGGGATTTAGTTCAGGCACATATAATAGTTTCTGTCCCCAGAGATTCCTATTGACTCCAAAACTAGAGAATGCCAGTTTCAGTATATATACACTTGGGGTAGGAATGAGCTCAAAGTTGGGAAGAAACCAGAAGATTTAACTATATGTGTAGCAACAGGATGCCTAGCACCTTTATTTCCTGAGCTTTTCCATCTTACTTTCTTTTTGACCTCACCACCCTTACCACTCAAGCTTAGCTTACAGCTCTCTCCAGTCTGCTTCTTTGTGGCTGGTTCATCAATGTTCCAGCTACCAAAATTTAAATGGCATTTCCTGTAGATTGTCTTCTCTTTTTTTATTCTCTTTGTCTTCTTGGAATCTCATTTTTGTTGGGGGCTGTGGGTGGGGGTTAATTTCTTTAGTGACATTTTAGTGGACATTGGGGAGGGAATGTAGTTAAATGCATGTTTTCTCCTGCAC